>JAFIRS010000410.1:600000-752742 GCA_018342105.1 Gonioctena quinquepunctata
ATTTGAGCAGTTGGAATTATCCCAATTTTTTTAAGTTAATAAATAAGTAAATAAAAAAGATATACCCTGTATAACTCGGAAAAATTCAGGTAAATACTTCTTCAGATTCAAAATATCTTCGGAAAACATTTTCGCCAATTGATTTGTATAATTAATTTCTACGATTTCGTCGAAAAAACATAGGTTGAGTAATTTTTTTCAACTGAACGCGTTTTTTGCAAGAAATAACATAACAAGGAATACAGTGATATTAGTAAGATACCACCGATATCAATGTTGATACTTTTGAAAAATTGACGAACTCTGACCTCAACATCAAAAACAATTCATGAAAGTATAGTTGGATGACTGCATGATAATCAATATTATCCTCTACATAGAATCCGAATTGACCCGGTTAATAAAATCATACAGGGTAATTTTCTTCTCACCTCCTTTCAACGTTGGGCAGATGTTATTTTTATTGTAACTTTTTTTTTCGAAAATATGTGAAAAATAATTTACTCGATTTTTTCATAATATTGATTTTTTTGAAATAATTTTTTCAACAAAAAAATCAAACAGACGAAAACGGAAAATGAAAAGCAAGCAATAATATGAACCTTTTAAGTCTTAAGCTGAGGTCCTGAACTGATGTGAGTAACTAATTTTGAGTAGGTGCCAAAAAAACAAAGAAGCAAATTAATTACATAAAGCGTAAAATTATGCGTGGTTATACATAAATAAATAATAGTTTGAAAAAACTAAAAACCACGCTTTTATAGAAAATCAGACTAAAAATAAAAAATAGAATAATCTTATCAAATTAGGTAATCATAATCTCCGACCCCAAAAACCCCCACATACCAATTTTGAATAAATCGCCATAATCACAAAACTCGGCGCCATTTTAAGCGCCATCCTGAATTTTCAATTTTACAGAAGAATCATAATATTGACACATACCAATTTTTAAAATCAGACCATAATCACAAAACTCGTCCACCATTTTGAGCGCCATTTGAATTTTTCAATTTTCACAGAAGAATCATAATATTCACATACCAATTTTGAATAGAATCAGACCATAATCACAAAACTCGTCCACCATTTGGAGCCGCCATCTAAAATTTTTCAATTTTCACAAAAGAATCATAATATTGGACTCCAATAACTCCCACATACCAATTTTGAATATAATCGGACCATAATCACAAAACTCGTCTACCATTTTGAAGCAGCCATCTCGAATTTTCCAGTTTTGACAAAAGAATCATAATCTTCGACCACGAAAACCTTCAGATACCAATTTTGAAGCGAATCGGACCATAATCACAAAACTCGACCGCCATATTGGTGCCGCCATTTTTTTTTTCGCAAACAAAAATATATTAATGCATTGTCACCGGAGTTTGGTACACCTGCCAAATTTCAAATCATTCGGACGTCTAAAAGTGGGTCAAAATCACGCCCAAAGGAGTCGGTTACAAACAAACAAACAAACAAACAAACAAACAAACAAAAAAACAAACAAACAAACAAACAAACAAACAAACTTACAAGTGAAGCTAATATAAAGCGTGTAAAAAAAATACGCGTCGACTAGAGAACCTCCCCCTTTATTTGCGTCAGTTAAAAAAAATTGAATGTGGAATAAACTCACAAACAGGAAAGCTTTAGGTGAAGCTTATTCAAATTGTGTGAAAATGAAACACCCCAGAAGCAGTGTCACCCGGTATAATTGGGTGAACAAAATTATTAATCACTGAAGTGATTCCAGTGACAGAGTCAGTTCAGAGAATAGGTGACTGGGAAAAATAACAGGGAATTCTATAGTAAGTGAGGTTATCATATGATAACCTCAAGGCAGCATCTCGTATAAATATTCGAATCTGCAAGAAAACAGAACATCTTGAGTTTCCGAAATGCGGTCCGTACATTTAGTTATCGTATTATTTTTGCCACTGTGTTTGACGAAATCTGCGGACATTACTTTTAAAAATGTGACATTCAGGGGGTACAGCGTGTTCACCGAAAAGTTCAAGAAAACCATCGCCTCGTCGCATAAGCTGAAGGAATCCCTGCCAAATTCCGTGTACGACAAAATCGAATTCGAAGAACAGAACATACCAGTTCTGTATGAGAATTCCCTGTCAGATTTAGACGAATTGGATGAACTCGTTATAGAAAATTGTGGAGTGTACGAAATAAGACCAGGCGCTTTGAAGAATGTCCCACTTCTTAGGAGATTATCTCTCAAAGGTGATTTTATATAATTTATTTTGTGAACCATATTACACATGTGCAAGGTTTTTGGGGTGGCTTTCGTGGCACCTTAATCCAAAGAGTTTATTTCAACAATATTCGGCATTTCTAAATATACAACTTTGTGCTTCTCATTGAGTGAGTGTAATTTTGAACGTGAAAATTTTCATACAGTGCGCGTCAAAATTATGGAACAAATTCGATATTTCGCAAGCCATGTACTTTTGACAAAAATCCCAAAATAGGTCGATTTTTATTTTAAAATGCCGATTTTTTTATGTATATTCTAAAGAGGTTATGTCACTGGTTTTGACATGGTGACGTAATCGGTATTTTTTTTTAAATTGGAATAGATGTCTTGTGATACCTCATCTGAAAGGCCTTTCAATACTGCATTCAATGATAATAATCAATAGGATTTTTTTTTGTACAGAGTGAACAAAAATTAATATTCTATTTCAATAAGAGAATAACTTTATATCCAACAAAATAGAACAGTTAAATAAGATGTTCGAAATGCCATCCACCAGTCTCTTGACAATAAGCAAATCTACGGACACATTCCTCTTGCACATTGCGAATAACTTCCGGAGTAATTCTGTTAATTTCGATCCTAATTCGATTTTTCAACTCTTGTAGATTTTGCGGCCTATCTACATAGACCTCCGATTTCAAATAACCCCACAAGAAAAAATCCAGGGGCGTAAGATCTGGAGATCTTGGAGGCCACTCTATCGGTCCGCGTCTACCAATCCACCTCCTAGGAAAACAGTTATTCAAAAACTCGCGAACATCACGTGCATTGTGCGATGGTGCACCCCCATCTTGTTGCAACCAAATACTTTCATTTCGTAAGTTAGTATTGTTGGCGTTTGGAAAAACATATTTTTATTAATATTACATTATGATTATAAAATTCTTGTATTGTCATCGGTCCTTGATATGTGTGACAAATTGGGTGGATATTCACTTCCAAGATTTTATTACATTGTGAGTTATTTAGTTACAAGTAAAGATAATAAAAGCGTGTTAAAAAATGCAAAATTTTACTTTTTTGAGCCAAGGCTCTAATCCCTCAGACTGCCCTGGCAGACTAGTGAGTCAGTGCTCTACTGCACCAATGGATCCTTTCCAAATATTAATAGCTATTTCCTAGTATAAAATGGAAACAAAAGACAATCACAAATTAATGCCATAATAGGCAAGTTAGTGTCAAATAAATGTCAGTTGAAATATCAACAAATATTCTTCACAAATTCTAAGTGAAAAAGTTCTAAAAGTAAACTATGGCTACTTTGAGTGAAACCCAACGCATAGAAATTTTAATTTTTATCCGATGCGGAGATAGAACCAGAACTCAGCAAGAGGTATGCGACTTGTTCAATGCGAAGTATCCAAATAGACCTATCAGTCGTTCAACAGTCAGTAAGATTGAGAAAAAATTTAGAGAAACTGGTCATGTCAAACATATTCCGAATGCTGGACGTCCTCAAATAGAAGAAAACGTGAAACTTGATGTTCTATTGGGTGTAGAGAATAATTCTCACAATATTTCACGACAAATTACAGCAGACCTTGACATATCCCAAAGTTCTGTATTACGTATTCTAAAAGCAGAAAAGTACCGTCCATACAAAGTACAACACCTCAATGATGATGATCCCGATCTCCGTGTGGAGTTCTGTGAAATAATGCAGGATTTGTGTAACCGCAATCCACGTTTTATAAAACAAATTCTGTTTTTCTATGAGGCTACGTTTTGCCTACATGGTTCAGTAAATCGTCAGAATTGCAGATATTGGAGTAGGGATAATCCTCACTGGATGACGGACGGGCATACTCAATACCCTCAGAAAGTCAATGTTTGGGCAGGGATAATAAACGACAGGATTATTGGCCCGTATTTTTTCGAAGAAAATCTCACAGGGGAGCGTTACTTGGAATTTTTAAGAAATGAACTCATACCTAGCCTTGCCAATATTTTTCCAAACGCCAACAATCCTAACTCACCAAATGAAAGTATTTGGTTGCAACAAGATGGTGCACCCCCGCACTATGCACGTGATGTTCGCGAGTTTTTGAATAACAGTTTTCCAAGGAGGTGGATTGGTAGACACGGACCGATAGAGTGGCCCCCAAGATCTCTAGATCTTACGCCCCTGGATTTTTTCTTGTGGGGTTATTTGGAATCGAAGGTCTGTGTGGATAGGCCGCAAAATCTACAACAGTTGAAAAATCGAATTAGGATCGAAATTAACAGAATTACTCCGGAAGTTATTCGCAATGTGCAAAAGGAATGTGTCCGTAGATTTGCTAATTGTCAAGAGACTGGTGGATGGCATTTCGAACATCTTATTTAACTGTTCTATTTTGTTGGATATAAAGTTATTATCTTATTGAAATAAAATATTAATTTTTGTTCACCCTGTAAAAAAATATCTAATTATTTATTATCATTGAATGCAGTATTGGAAGGCCTTTCAGATGAGGTATCACAAAACATCTATTCCAATTTGAAAAAATTACCGATTACGTCACCATGTTAAAACCAGTGACATAACCTCTTTAGAATATACATAAAAAAATCGGCATTTTGAAATAAAAATCGACCTATTTCAGGATTTTTGTCCAAAGTACATAGCTTGCGAAATATCGAATTTGTTCCATAATTTTGACGCGCACTGTATATAAATCTATATTAACGGATTTCTATCTGTAGAGCTAGAATATCAATCATTTTGATATGTTCGGCCGTGGAAGTGAAAAATGTTAGTTATCTATTGAGGAAGATCAAATCAATACACTTTTCTCGATTCAGTACTGCGTCTTGACAATCTGGATTCGAGAATATACAAATAGATTTTACGTGTACGTATCGTTTGAAATATGATTCATCTGAAACATTGAAGAAAAAAGTTATTTATGTACAATTGGTAAACAATGATGTACAATTAGACACATAACTTGTGTTGCATACTATATTTTTCCTACAACTGTCGATAAAAGAAATTTTTGTACTATTTATTATCTATCCTCAATCAATTCGTTATATTAACAAAAAACAAATCAAAAACATGATTTTTTTTCTTTTGAATTGAACTTTCTGCAGGCGTTGAGCTTGGGCTAGTTCATTTTTGTACTCAGTGAGAGCAACCACAAAATTTTGCGGAAGTTTTTTCCTCCTGGATACCCTGGGCGTGATTACAGCGAAAATTTCATAAATTTATTTTCAACCAATTAGAAGACTCCTTTTTGTTTACGTTGCTTATAGCAACGGGAGATTATCGCGGTAATTTTGTTAGTTCCTATTAACTTAATGGAATTAATAAGTGATATTTTACTGTCAAAAATGAAGCGCCCTATATCTATTGACAAAAGTCACCCATAATGAAATCAAAATACATTTTTTTTTATTGGTGCCCCTTTTTACCCATTTAAAGCACGCCTCAGCGTGTTTAAATCGAACTTTAAAAAACGCGCGTTTTTTAAAGGTAACCATGACAACATCAACAAATCGAGAAAGTCTAAATGAAAAATTTTTTATTATTGATCTGACAGGAGTACCTTGTAACGTCAGATAAAATATTACTCACAATTCGTTCATTTATATGTGCTCCTCCATCCATTTGATGAACTTTTCATATTTTTTTTATATATATCACTGGATTTTCGCGGTATTAACCGCGATTCTGCCTCACTATTCAAAAAATCGATATTAGAATCATTCATTTTTGAGCTCTGGTGACAACAAATATTGATCTTTGGTAACAAATTGCAAATGAATGTTTTTCTCATTTCCATGACAACGAAAGGTATACTGATGTCACATCACGAATTCAACCTTCTTGCATTATTAGTTCTTATTTCTATTTTTTGTAGTAATAATACCAGTATATATGATTTCAAAGTGCACCAATAAAAAAAAATAACGTAAAGTATTCGTGGATAACTGGTCTTAAAAACACTTGCTCTATTTCGAGCACTCCGGCTGCGCCGTCGTGCTCGAAAAATCGCGCGTGTTTTAAAGCCCTTTTTATCCACTTATACTTTAATATACTATTGTTGCTAACTTATAATTTTTATTGATACTAACGAATTTGCTTCACATATCGAACACCGGGGCTGAAAGAGACACATCAAAAACTTTGAAAAGATTTAAAATATTATGAAATTCTTGAACTGCATCTTTTTTAATGGGAGAAAAGCTTGGTGATTCTATCATTAAAAATTGTCTGTGTTTCAACAAATATATGTAATATTTTGACACTCGTTTATTCCGTTGGGCTTTGGACATCTTGTGGCTTTATAAAATTGGTTTTAATTCCATATCAACTTTGTAAAATAATTTCTTATTTTCAAGAATATTTTCGTCCGTAAAATGGTAATAATTTCAAGTCTCTGTGGTTTTGGCTTACGTCACTTATCTTCTGGCACATAGTACATAATTTATAACTTTTACAGTTCATTGTAGATATTTGTTTTGAAGTTGTTTATTATTTATTAAAATTTTACATTGATTTGACAATAATTAATGATATTGAATGCCAAATCACCGAGACAATAACTGCCAAATGTCAAACGTTAACAAATGTTACTCAGAGCCAACTATTTATTCGTTTATATTATATGAATAATATCTAAATAAAAACGTATTATCAATTTCTCCTCATTTGTTAAATAAATGATATTTTTTAATGTCCGTCACATTTTAGTAACAAAAAAGTATTACTAAACGTCAAAGTAAAATACAATATGTTATATTTTTCTAAAATCATCGGAAATAAAATTTTTTTTAAGCTTTAGTTGAAACTATGTAGACCTAATTTCAGATGTTATGGTTGAAAACGAATTAATGTTTTAAATGTTCCTGAAATTTTAGTAATAAACCTTAGTTACTAACAAGTAAAATCAACTTCTATTGTAAAAATATAGTGCGTCATATTTAACTAAACTCATCGGTAATATGTTTTTTTAAGTTTCATTTGAAACTATGTAGACATGTAATATCAGATGTTATGGTTGAAAACGAATTAATTTTTTCAATGTTCCTGAAATTTTTGTAATAAACCTTAGTTTAAATAAAATAATTCATTAAAAAGTGCGTCATCAAACTAAACTCATCGGAAATATTTTCTTTAAAGTTTTATTTGAATTCAAAACTATAAAGGCATTGGATTTCAGATAACAAATTTGTTATTTAATGTTTCTCACATTTTAGTAATAAAAACGAGTTACTAACGGCTAAAATGAACTTCATTTCTAGAACTCTAATTAGTTACAATTAACTAAAGCCGCCGGAAATAGGTTTTTGTAGCATATTAGCAAAAAAATTACAATAAGAAAAAATTATATATTATGTTCAACAATGTATATTTCAGAAATAAAGCAGGAAAGAAAAGCTAAAACATTCATAATAAATTAACTTTTTATTGCCTATTTAGTATAACACTACTCATTAAAGTGATTTAACGTGAAACTTATAATTATAACTATTTTTTTGTATTAATATTGAACACGCAGTTGTTGTAGACAACTCTGGAAGAAGTGTCGGAAATACTGGCATTATTCGATTGCTCCACAAAGGCAGACGTAGTTTCACTTGTCTGAATTTGCCTCATAGACTCAATAATCTTTTTGTGGTGAGAACTATTCATTGGTAGATAAGGCTTAATAGATTGACTACTGGAATGGCCTGATATTTTAATGAGTTGTTGTTCTTCAACTCCAAACTGTGCTAGGCTAGTGTCTGCTGTGGCTCTGGCTGAATGATTTGTCACTTCTATTCTTTTAGTATCGATCCCAATCTTTGCTGCTGAATGTTTGAACCATGTAGAGATTGTGTTTTTGCCTACTGGAGAATTTTTGTACCATTTGTTGGACACCTTCCATTTTAAATTTTTCCATCAATTTCTTAAATAATCTTACGGGGCACAATTCAGGATTAGTAACATTTTTTATAAGAAACTTGCTATGTGCAAGTTTTTTAGATCCTCCTTGAGTGGTTTTTGAAAAAACAGGGTTATATTCAATCCGGCCAGTAGAGTAATTCTGCTGCTAGGGAGATTATAAGTGATAATTTTTCTGTCAAATGCACAGCCCTCTATACGCTTTTTGAAAAATTATTGTTACCTTTATCTATTTTTACAAAGGAAAAATGATATTAATGAATTTTTTCTGTCTTTCTTCACTTAGTATAATAGAAAAGTATAGGAAAGACGATTTTATTTCTTAAAAATATATTTCCATTTAGAATAATTTGCGTTACATTATTTGAATGTTGTAGAAACTCTGCTAGTACTTCTTCTTTGTTCAATGGCGAATAACAGGGACTAGGTGTAAGATGTCTATGTTTAATAACATATATATAATACTTAGACAAAATTTTGTTTAATTTAGCCTTTGAAATATGAATATATGATCCATCAATTTCAAGTAACACTTCATATGATAATCCCATAACCTCCTATTTATTTTAAACAAAAATGTTAAAAAAAAAATGGCATACATTATTTTCAACGAACAAAGATTCGTTTCATGCAACTAAAATCCTAGGAAGGTCTTTCTTGGATATAGAAACCCAATATAATTACAAAATGAAACAAGAAATGTTTCTATTATGAATATGTTGCAAAAATATATTTTTAGCAAACTATAGTCGTAGAACTTAAATTAAAATATATTTTTTAAAGTTCTGTTAATTCATTCTTAATTATTTCATGTTACTAAAATTAAAGGAGGGCGTTTCATTTGTGCCATAAATATCTAACGAATTCTTTGCATAATATAGTCACCTGACCAACAAAAATCATAAAAATACAGCCTTCCGTTCACTGTAATAATACAGATTGGTTGATAGCTAATAGAATACATTATTTCAGACAAACATATGTTTATTTCAAACTACTAAAATCCTAGGAACATATTCTTTGGGTATATATGGAGACTCAATATAATTATTATAAATTTTAAAAAAATAGCCCCATCATCACGAAAATTTGCAAAAAATATATTTTCGGTAAATTTTCGTAGCAAAACTTAAATTGAAATGGACTGCTGAAGGTTCTATTAATTTGTCTTTAATTATTTCATGTAACTAAAATTCAAGGAACACGTTTCATTTGTGCCATAAATATCTAACGAATTCTTTGTAAAATATAGATGTCTATATACCTTACAAAAAAAACGAAAAATGACCACATAAACAGGTATATAAAGTTTTTTCTCCAACAAAAATTCCATTGTCGTGGGAACTATGAACACCTGCCAAATTTCACGTTAATCGGGCAACTAGAAATGGGTCAAATTTAACTTGCAAGATTTGACTACAGACAGACTGACACCTGGACAGGTGAAACTAAATAAAAGCTTGTAATTAAAATCATGGCAATATCTACATTTCGTTACAATTCGGATTCATTAAAGTTGTGTAATTCAACAGCTATCTACTTCAATTTTGATGGATTCTTTTTTTTTCAGGTAACAAGTTGGAAGAGATCAAGAACGGAGTTTTCGACAACTTGCCACTTTCCACTCTGGATCTCAGCTTGAACTACATAACAATAATATCTCCCACAGCTTTCGATAACATGAGAAGTCTCCTGAATATCAACCTAGCTGATAACCAAATAGTCGCCTGGAATCCTAGTTGGTTCAAAAATTCAGACCTCCTCACAAGGATTTCTCTTCAAAACAACTCGATCGAAACATTACCCAGTCACGCTTTCAAGAATCTGAAGAGTGAGAAGAAATTCGGAAGCGTCGATTTGACCATCAATCTGATTTTCAGCCACAACAAAATCAAAAAGATAGACCAGCAGGCATTCGCTGGTTTGGTGAGAATCAATAACTTGTGGCTGGATAACAATTTGATCGAGGAATTCAGCGGAAATTTGTTGAAAGACGTCCAAATTGATGACCTGAGACTCAATAACAACAATATTGAGTGTTTCAAGGGGGACTTGAATGATATTTTCAAAGCAAATACTACACACATTGACTCGAACCCTTTGGAGTGTGGATGTTTGGAGGAAATCAAGGAGTGGACGAAGAAAAACGGAAAAAATGTTGAATATTTCTATGCCGATATGGAGTGTAGTGTAATCAGGATTAGGAAGAAAATGATAGCATTGAAAAATCGACTTGAAGGGATAAGAAACGACGACGACGACGAAGATATAGACATCAAGGTTCCCGCATTGTCTCCTGTTGATGCACCAATCAAAAAATGATTTATTTCAATACGTTATCGTTATGTTGAACATTTGTTGGCCAAAAGTGATGAATATTTTCATCCTGAAAAACAACAAATGTATGATTCTATATTTTAACGAAGAAAAAACTATCAATAAAAATTATAAGGTAATCTTAGATGGGAGAGTTGTTATATTAGGCCAGTAGATATAGACAATCAATTAACGTTAATTACAAACGTGTTCCAGCTTCAATGGTATATTGAAATAATTACAAAAGTTTTTTCATTGTGGTTGTAAATAAAGAGAATATCGGTCTTAGTGGATATGTAACTTTGCAACCTCATACGATAAACGGAACCTATTTACCCACTAATATAATTTTTTTGCATTTTTACAACTGCAAAAGTTCCGCAAATTGCAATTAAAATCACCACTAATATTTTACGTGACACAAGAGATTTGCAACTGTCATTGTTCAACGGAACATTTTTTTTTGTATAAATGATTTGTTTTCTTTATAGTTTGGCCATAAACTGTAAACATTGTGCAGATAGGTTCAAGATATATATTAGACCGACATTTATCTACAGTGGTCCATCAAGTATATCTGTTATATTTTGTACTGGTTGATTGAAATTGCATCGGAAGATTAATACGGTTACGTAGTTAATAACCATTACAGAATTTGAGACTAATTATTGATCTCAGAAGCAATCACTGTTTTCAACTAATCAGCGAAATAAATGTAATCCAATATTCTATGCAACAATCGAAAGAGTACAAAATTTTGCTAAGTTCTAGTAAAAAACTATTGGAAGATATTGATTTTTCATCGCATTACAAATGACATGAAATCATTCTTCATTGAAAATTGTCACTTGTCACAACATGACTTTATAAAATAAATAATCGAAGCTCTATGGAAGTGAGGATATCAAAACGTTATCCATTGTATATTTTGCAAGTACATAATTTTCACCAACAAACAGAAACGTTGATGAAAAATGAAAATTTGTGAAATCGATATTACATCTCAAATTTAATTTTTACAGGTATGTATTTCTTGAATTGAAACCGAATGGAGGACAGAAATGTAATAATTTTTTTTATTTATAAAAATTTTGAAAATAAAGAGGGTAAAAACGTGTTGGTAGGCAATTCAATTTCAGTTGTAGCTCCAGGACTACTGAATGAATGTGCATTGTTTTTGGTTAATTATATAGTTGTTTGTCATAAAAATACAATTGTTATTCTGGTAATGAATCATGTTACTAAACTGATGAGCATTCATTACTCTGTAAACGAAACATTGTGCCGTAACACAGTTGTAGGTTATTCGTACTAATGTACAACTGTACGAGTGTTTTTCAAATCTCAATATCTCGTCCATTTTTTAATTAATCAAAAAAATCATGAAAATGTGTCGAGATATTCTCGATCCTTCATCAAACGTACTCAGAGTATTTTTTATGCAAATTCCTAATTATAATATGATGTTTTGAATAGGCGAGATCACTTATTTCTGGAAAAAATACCACGATGTCCAGAGCGATGAGAAAAGTGGTTGGATTTTTTTCAATTTTTTTTTTCGAAGTAGTTTTTCTCAAAAAAAAAACAAAGATATGTTCCAGTTCGAACACTGCGGAAACCCCGCCAGGATGTGACGTAACAAGTACAGATCGCCGAGGGCGTAAGATAATTTCAGAGTTGCCAAGCGTTATTCATAATATTTCTTTGCAATGTGAGCAGGCCGGAAAAATAATGACATAGCACTCGGTATACATACATATTATCAAGAACAGCTATCAAATGAGAAGTCTTCGTTTCAATATAACACATGCTGGCACAAGTTCTGATTCACTCATAGGATGAAACAGAATAACATTTCCTCAGTAATTTCCCAAAATAGTGACACTGGCAACTTGCCGATCGCCGACAGTGCTAGGAATTACAACGTTGCCGAATATTTGTGTTTGAATGTGACTGAAATTCAGTGTTTTAGAGTAGCGTTTATTCGAATATTACTTCTAGGAAAAACTATGCATACATAATATTGTATCACTATATTTCAACTTCAAGCTCATATGCAGCAAATTTGTGAGTTTGTGATCTTGCCTATTCATCGAAAACGTTAGCTTTCAGCATTGAATGATTTCACCCACCGTTGACGAGCTCCTTCTGGTCGATAGTTAACTTGGTAACACAATGAATGTCATTTATTAGGTATATCAAAATCTTTATTATTCAGATAACACAGGTGTTGCAAAAATGAATATTTCTTCAATTCCCAATGTTCGCATTGTTACATAGTTTGCAAATTATTATATTGCCAGCAATTGGTGAAATGAGTTGTCTGCCCGATACGAAAATATTTTTCTTTTAATTTCACACTCATTTCCGTGGTGCAGGTTGCAAATTAATGAAAACATTGTACATCAGGACATCTCCACTTGCAACCATTATTTGAAACTTTTGTAATAATTCCAATATTATTTTAATAAAAAAAAAATTTTTTTTGAAAAAACATTATTTCCGTTTGACGCAAGAGGTTGCAAATTAAAACCCTTGTCAAGAATATTATTTTAGTTATTTTTTCGAGTTTGTAGAACTTTTGCAATTTTCATCGAAAATTACAAAATTTTTGATAAACTCGTTTTGTTTGAATGGTTGCAAATTTATCAGAGGATGTTAATTGCTATTTTTCACAACTTCGAATGTTTGCAGAACTTTTGCAAATTTTTCCGCGCTAATAATGCGAAAATTCATTAAATCCTGATTTTCAACATCTTCCGTTCCGAAAAAAAAGTTGCAAAATCGGACTGAATATAATTTGAACGTACTCTTCACTCTACTAAAGTTTCGAAACTTTTGTAATTATTATTAAATTTTGGGAAAATCATGTCTATTTCTACTGGCCTATATTTACTCACGCTGAAATTTCTGAATGTTGTGTTTTGAATCCTCAAACTTCAGATTAATATGAAAGGAATTTGCTAAGTGATAACTGACAAATTCCACCAATTGATTCATTGGGTAGCATCTGGCTACCCAATGAATGAATTGGTGGAACTTGTCCAAGTTCTTATATAGGTCAAACAGACAGAAAAATCAAGAAACAAGTTTCTGAACATAATAACAATATTTTCAGTGGCAAAACAAATTCTACTTTTGCAACTCACTTTTTATCAGAAAACGTTGTTTTGCCAACAAGTTCGAACTATTTCATGTACCAAAAAAAATATAAAAAACTTTCTTGAATGTTTGGAAATCAATGAACAGAATGTTTGGCGATATTTTTACCAAACAAGTAGATCATTCTGAGTACTCCCCCTTCGTTCAATTTGTTTTGTTGGAGATCGGATTTCCGGTCCATTCGAACACCTCTCAGATTATTATTTCCTTACCTATCATACCTCAAACTATCTGCTATGTAGGATAGCAAATACTCAGTGAATTTTCAATTATAGAATATCATTTTATTGGTCTCTAGATAAATAGGCAGATGTGTCAACAAAACGACAATTTTAATTTGGTCACAATATTGTCCAAGAAAACACAGCCGCAGATTAGGCTGGCAACATCGTAAAAATAAAAAGCTTTTCATTTTTTGATGGACTATCAACTGTAAACAGATCCCCACAACTGAGGTGGGTCTATGCATGAGAATTGGAACACACTGTGCAATAATTTGTCAACGTTGCTCTCACATAATGCAAATGGTATCATTTATACCTCTTTGTTGTGCTCTGGCCTCCGGAGTAGGCTCAATTAAATGTACGAAGGATGAACATATCCATAACAAAGTTCAAATTACCAAAAGGTCTTGTTGGGAATCATTTATCAAAGATATTGTTTTGTGTACCTTCACAGAAATGTTGCAAGATGGTTGGAATAGCGGTGATGAAACTGGAAATCATTTTGTCATATCCTTTGTGAAATTCACCGTGCCGACATTATTTCTCCTGTTCTGGGTTTTGAGGTATTAAGAAAAAGGGTTATTTTAGGTTAACTGAATTTTGATTCTATTGTGATGAAAATAAATCTAACGGAATAGTTTTCCAAAGGTAGCTTTAAAAAACCACACATCCTTCAGGAGAATGGTAACTGAAATAGCTTTACTTATAAAAAAAAACTATATGGGTGGGTAGTATTTGCTGACTAGTTAGGTACAAAACTAGGGATATTGGGGTAAGCAGCAATGAAAAAGTAAACTCTTTAAGGTTCATCCAAACTTTTGAGAATGTTTATTTCTATCATCAGGGAAAGTACAATAGATGAAGAAACCAATAGTAATACATATTCAAGTGCGAAACATTATGCTACTTACAAGTTTGTTGAGATTGGTTTCAATCATGTTAAACATATTCATCTAACATAGTGATACAGAAGAAAAAACACATTTACATTGTTTCAAATTATATAAATATAAACGTGTACTATATGTGGTGTGACGAGTGAAACTGACAGGTTAGGAATAATTTCCGCAATTATATTTGAGCCAACGACTTGGAAATTATTACAGTGGTGCCAACTGTTAGATTAGTACCAACTGTTGTTACCAGATGTAGGTAATGTTAAAAATAACTATTATTTGATATTGGATTGTTGTCAATTTGGAATGATATCTAAAGATAATAAATAAGTGTAGAACTCACTCGAATAGTTAATATCGGATTTTTCTATTGATGCCATTGTTTTCTTGAGTTATGATAGCCATTTCTAAGAATGTTCTCTTTGATGTATGTGACTCTGTCGCTAGCACTTTCACTGGATCGTAATTCATCTGGTGGTCAAATTTTTGAGAAATTGTTCTGTTCGATAATGATCTTTGCGTTTGAACAATATATTGTTTATTACAACCATGACAAGGATTACTTTAAATTATATTTGACATTGAAAGTAAGGGAGTTTTATCTTTAACTTTAGAATAAATTTATCTGATTGTTAAAACTGTTTTATATAAAGTTTTGTATTTTTCCGAAGTGTGGAATGATCTGGAAAGTTCAGGGTGATCTATCTTATACAGTGTGACCCATTTAAAATGGAACCACCCCTGTAGAATACGCATTTTTCAGTCAATCTCAAAAATATAATATTTTTAATATTAAGCATCAAAAACTGTATCTTAAGAAAAAATTTCATAACTTTAGTTTCATTTCCAAGGCACTTTATGGTTTTTTTCTTTGTCAAAAACGGCAAAAGTTTTTTAGACAACTTTTGTTTTAAAATTTGACTACACCACTGAATTCGTAGTCGTTATAAATGGAAACCATCAATATTTAATGAAAAAATATTGGTTAACAACGAAGTTACAACAACTTTAATTTTGGAAACAAAGTCTTTGATTATAGTTTTTATTTAGATTATAAACATATTTAAAATCTGGCAACACTGCCGATACAAAGTAGAACACCAGTGAATTTGTACAGCAAAAATTCGAAGTCAATAGCTCATTTCGTTCTACAGTTATAACTCCTGAAAGTATGGTAATGTGAGCGATTTGTGGTGTACTAAATCACAGCATACTAGTGATTTAGTACAATACCTATGCCTAATGTAGTATTAGCTTTCCTCAAATTATTGATACCTTTTCTGAAAGCTTGTTTTAATTGAGTTTTGCAGAATTCAAAAAGAAAATTTTCTGTCCTGCTTTCTGTTTTATTATTCAATAAATAATTTTGATACTTGAAAACTTGATTCGGTTCATTTCGTTTTTATCAGCTATGGAAGACTGCATAACTTGAAAATGAACTTTTAATTTTCTTTATTTTAATTTTTTAAAATAAATTATTTCAAAGGAATATAATTTACAAATCCAGTGGCGTAGTCAGATTTTTATTACAACATCGCTTCAACCACAAATCGCTCACATTACCATACTTTCAGGAGTAACTGTAGAACGGAATGAGCTATTGACTTCGGATTTTCGCTATACAAATTCACTGGTGTTCTTCTTTGTATCGGCAGTGTTGCCAGATTTCAAATATGTCTATAATCTAAATAAAAATTATAATCAATTACTTTATTTCCAAAATTAAAGTTGTTGTAACTTCGTTGTTAACCAATATTTTTTTATGAAATTTTCATGGTTTCCATTCATAATGACTACAAATCCAGTGGTGTAGTCAAATTGCGAAACAAAAATTGCCCAATAAACTTTTGCCGTTTTTGACGAAGAAAAAAAACCATAGAGTGCCTTGGAAATGAAACTAAAGTTATGAAAATTTGTGTCATATACAGTTTTTGATGCTTAATATTACCATTTTTTTTTTTTGGGGATGATTGAAAAATGCGTATTCTACAGGGGTGGTTCCATTTTAATGGGTCACACTGTATATGATAATGAAGTGAAAAGCGGTTGAGTAGGGGTAGTCTTAATTTCATTGTTGTTTGACACAATGTTCGAGTTATTACTGTTTGAGGCTAGTAGTTCTAAGTGAGATGATGAATTGTATAGAATGTTATTGAGTAACGTTTTTGGATATGAATTTTCAAAGAAAAGGTTTAAGAGAATGTTTAAATTCTGTTTATGGAATGGAATGGAGATTTTCAGTACTCTTATTTTCATTTGTTTTACCAAGTTAATTTTCATAGGCTGTTTGTGATATGAGTGACAATTCAGGTATCTGCCTGAGCTGTATGGTTTTCTATACCAATCTACCTGTAGCTTGTTTTCTGTTGTCCATATAAGCTTGGTATCAAGAAATGGATATGAGGATCGAAGCTTTTGAAGATATTGAGAATCTCCACGCATCATTCGGTAATGCTCATATAATATCATCAACATATTTTTTATGAAGTTAAGATTGGAAAATAAAACTGGAATAACATTGTCAAACAAATCATTATTGACGTACGCTGCTAAAATGGGTGAAATGGAGGTTGTTCCCTCTTAGCTCAGTTTGAAATTTGTAAAATCAAAATTATACTCACAGATACTTCGTTGGTGAGACTTTTCCTTGGCTTATAAGTCCAATTTTTGTTCACTGGGTAAACATGGTTGGGAAGGAAAGTTGGGATAAAGAAGTATGAGCAATTTCACAATTTCGTCAATCGAAAGGACCAGCTAGCCGAACCTAGCACCGTTACAGAGTTTTTAGAACAGCTAAAAAACCGCTGAAAACCTGTACACCCCGATGTGCACTTACTTTTAGATGGTACTGAATTATTATTTTTCCACTCTCTCGCCAGCGGAGAGATACAATGCTGCCGGACTGTGTCTATAGTTTTCCTTTACTTAACTAAATATAACAAAGGGCGAGAACAGAGGTACTAAAGGTTTGTTTATAAGTTTTATTATCGAAAGAAAAATATGTATTATCAAAAAGGAAAGTCAACAATTCCAAAAATGTATCTTCGTTAATGTAACAATAATCACTAATACGATCCCAATTTTTTAACCAACGAAACCAAAAAGGAGGAGGTTCTCTATTCGACCCGTATATTTTCAACCGACGAAACCAAAAAGGAGGAGGTTCTCTATTCGACCCGTATATTTTTTTTTCCATAATTTTTTTTATGCATGATCACGCATAACTTTTTACTGAGGCGTCCGATTCCGATAATTCTCTTTTCAGTGGATAGGGTGTACTTCGAATTTGGTCCCATCTGAATTTAAAAGATGAAATCCACCCCTAAGGGTAGCAAAATAAAGGATATTGATCACTCACCCTCTGAATTCTGGTCCGTTAACCGATTCTATCAGGCATAACTTTGTACTGGGTTCTTCGATTTGGATGATTCTTTTTTTAATAGATAGGGTATACCTTATATTTGGATTTCGGAAGGAATTAGCCACCCTTACGGGTAGAAAAATAGGGGATATTTGATTTTTCACTAGTGAACATTGGCACACACATACGTGTTGACAATGACAGATCGCTACCGACATTATTCTTATTCCACATCCGTCAAAATCAGTATATTTTATGAGAGGATGGAATGATATACAAAGTAATGAAATAAACTAACCAGAACAACGAAAATAATTTATTTTATAACAAATAGTAAAAGTTGATAATCATATTATTCAACTGGTAATAGTTGAAGTAAGGTGGGTAAGTAAGTATTTTGGAAGTAATCAAAAAACAAGTAGGTAGTAATTGGTAGATTTTAGCAAAAACAAAAAATCAAACCGACGAAATACGGAACTGAAAAGTAAAAAATAAAAACTTTTTAACAAAAAATCAACTGAAAAGCAAAAAATAAAATAAACCTTCTTAGTCTAAATGATAATGGAGCTCCTAAACTAATGTAAGTAATTGATTTTGAGTCGGCGCCAAACAAATAATTATCGAAGATCATTATCTATGAAAGAAGTCATCAAAACGCAGCCGTGCATCTCGCTGCCATCATTTTACGCTTCACCTAATTCAATTGCTAGTTTGTTTGGCGCCGACTCAAAATCAGTTACTTACATTAGTTTAGGAGCTCAATTATCATTTAGACTAAGAAGGTTTATTTTATGTTTTGCTTTTCAGTTGATTTTTTCGTCGGTTTAATTTTTTGTTAAAAAGTTTTTATTTTTTACTTTTCAGTTCCGTATTTCGTCGGTTTAATTTTTTGTAAAAAGTTTTTTGTGTATTGCTCTAATACAAGCATCCCAATGGACATTGCTGAAAAGGGAGACGACATCTAAACTTGCCAGAAAATAATTGTCTGGAACTGTTGAATTATTAAATTTATTAGTGACTTCAAAAGAGTCTTTTATATAATATTCATTGTCAAAGTTGTATGCGTTAGTAAAAAAATGGGCTATCCTTTCAGTAGGGGCTCCTATAGAAGCCACTAGAGGTCTGACTGAAAGAGTGGGCTTATGAATTTTGGGTGAAGAATATAATTTTGGAGAAATGCCATTATAGCATGTGATTTTTTTCTCATAACTTCATCAATTTGTTTGTTTTATACATGACTTTAATTAATTCAATGCCTTTCCTCTGAATTGCTGAGGTAGGGTCTTTCGGTAGTCCTACATATAGCTACTGTTGATTAAGATTCATTGGTAGGTTAATTCCTTCCTTAATTTCTCATATTTGAAGAAAAGAACCCGTAGGCTTGAGTTATGGTTAGAATGTTGGATATGGTTTGTTATAATATTAGTCCATTTCACCCATTTCAGCAGCGTACGTCATGGGTGACTTGTAAGACAATGTTATTCCAGTTTTATCTTTCAATCTTAACTTCATGAAAAAATATGTTGGTGATATTATATTAGCATTACCGAATTGTGGTGTGGATAAGATTCTCAATACCTTCAATAAAAATTGTACTTTATTAGTTTACACTCCGCATACGGGTGGTGATGGTGATGCTCTAAGTGTTCTATTGAAAATTCGCCAAACACCTTTTATTGTAGCTCAGGTATATATTTTAGATTTTCCAGTGCGAAGGGAATTATACGAGTTCTTCATTGGAAACTGGCTTGTAACTGTGAAAATATTTTAAAGAAAGAAGCAACGTTATATTCAAATACATTTTGAAAATAATTTCATAAATAATCACAATTTGAATCAAATATATCAGAAAAATAGTACAGTCTTTTGTCCTGCTGTAAATCTGGTGATAGGGATGACGTGTTGTATTTTTTGGTGACGTACGATGGAATGATAGAAAAATTATTCATTAAACGAAGGAATGGACTTCTACATTGTGCTCAAAGTGGAGTGGATGTATAAGGAAAAATTAAATGCTATAGAGAGTTGAATTGTTCTACCCCATTCGCATTTCAATATGGGTCAAGGCAATAACGTCTTCTTTACCATGATATATTAATTTCTAAGATGTTACCTCTCCACAATGTAAGTATTACAACTAGCTACCTTGATAAATTCTTATCTTTATTTTAAACTCATTTCTCCAATTATTTTTAGATTTAATCATCAGCTGAAGATAGAGCTTTAAATCTCCTATTTAAAATAAATTTCGTGGAGATGATTTTGAGCATTTAATTTTTCCTGAAATGATCCATTGTAGAGAAACAGTAATTCATTTTCTCCATTACAACTTTTTGATGACCAAACTTGACATCCAAACATGAAAAAAGTGATTTTTTTCTTCTTCAACATTTTCCATTGGATGATATAGCACAAAAATATAATTATGAGATTTTAATAGCTGTCATTTCAAATTTTTTTGTCTCATCTCAGAATTTGTACGGAATCTAGAGACAAAGTATTATTGTACCTAATCTCATTCTGATTGCTTTTTGGGAAAATAATAATTGATGTTTCTAAATTCTCCAGTAAATATGATAAATCGCCTGAACCAGACAGAATCAATAAGCTATTAATTCTGGATGCTTACCTGAAAATTCCATTCGAGTTTTTCAATACTTAGAAAATCGCGTATAAATTTCAATACCTTCGAGCGAGCAATATTTAAACGATTTATTGGTTTTTTTCGCCGGCTCTCACTTTCATTCGAATTACATTCTGAAAGTTTCAGGCGTAAGGCGAACAATGTCAGATATTTTTGCTGGTGTATCCTTCAGGCGATATTGAGTGGGGAATTCGGAGAATAAAAGTGAATTGGTCAACAGAAGTTTAAATTGGATAGACAAGCGATGCTCGCAGGGCAGTGGAAGCACAGAGAATCGGTAGATATTTCCACTTTTTTTTCATGTAATTAAAATCACAGTAGGGGTTACAAATAAAGCAACAATAACATTCCCAATGAACAATCATTTAACTATATTCTGGACTCATTATTTATCATTTGACCATATATTACAAGCTATATTGCCATAAAAACAGTACATTAACTTCAAGCAAAACAACTAGATGGCGCAACTGCAATCCTCCTGAGATCGAGACGATCATCTCTACATAGGCGTACGACTGAGCTGGAGAAAGGTAATAAAAGGTAGATAAATAGTGTATTGAAGAGGGGTAAGAGTATCGTAGCCGAAGTTTATTGTTGTGATAGGTATTTGTTAAGCAGATAAATGAAAATAATATTAATAATAATTATATAAACAAATACAACACATCATAACAATATAAATCTGATGAAGTACATGAAGTTTCACTTTCACCAAACGTTCTTAACGAATATTACTGCTCTGTTGCAGAAAAATTGACTACTCATAACGATCCTATGGAACAATTCAAAAACCCCTTTATTTCTGAAACTTGCATTGTATATGACACTGATATTTATGAGCTGAAACAGGTGATTGTTTCCATTGGAAAAAAGTCGTCATCTGGTTACGACGACATTACAGCAAACATTTTGAAAAATCTCCCAGATAACACATTACAACTCTTAACCAATATTATCAATGTATCATTTCAATCAGGAAAGTTTCCTAATTTCCTGATGGTATCACTACATAAAGGTGGAAATCAGGACGACCCCTAGCATTATCGGCCTAATTTCCTAATTTCCACATCAGGAAAGCCTATAGAAAAACTAGTCAAGATAATGATAACTGCATTTCTGACGGAACATAAAATCGTTCATAAAAAACAGTTTGGCTTTTAAAGTGGCAAAGGCACTAATGATGCAATTTTCTCACTCATGGAAAAAGTTTATACTGGAATCAATAGTGGCAAAGTTGCTGCTGCAGTATTTTGCGATTTTTCAAAGGCTTTCGATTGTGTGGATCACGAAATAATGTTGCGGAAGCTTCCTTTCTACGGCTTCAGAAGAGTGATACTGAGCTGGTTCAGCTCATATTTGTCAAGTCATAGTCAGATGGTGAAAACAAACCATCGCTCAGAAATTGGGAAAATACATAATGGTGTGCCTCAAGGTTCAATACTAGGGCCAACATTGTTGCTCATCTACGTCAACGATTTGACAAGTATAAATATCGCAGAAAAATTCACACTATTTGAAGACGATACTACCATTTTTTGGCAATCGGACAATGCAAATGATTTAACTAAAATCATATCCAATGATATGAAGAAAGTAAAGAGTTGGTGTGATTCAAATCGTCTTTCTCTAAATATTTCGAAAACTAATATAGTAACTTTCAGATGTGAACTTGACAATATACTCATTGGGAATGACATAATTGAGAACAAAACTAGCTTAAAATTTTTAGGAGTACATATCGATAGAAAACTAAAATTTGAAGACCATGTTTATGCCTTGTGTAACAAAGTGTCTTTTGGTTGTTATGCAGTCAGAGTAGTCGCAAATGAACTTGGTTTAACAGCAGCTAAGACTGTTTATTTTTCTCTGGTGGAATCTCACCTGAGATATGGAATTTCATTTTGGGGCGTATGTAGTGGTTATCTACTATTAAATATTTTAAATTCGCAAAAACGAGCCATAAGATATATGTGCAAATCAAAACGTAGAGACTCTTGGAATTCTAAGAGTGATTTCTATCTTTATAATGGAAACAATTAAAAAATATTTGAACAAATTTCAATCCTCACCAACCCATTATGTGACAAGGCAATCCAACAACATCAAGTTGCCAATACCAATAACATCAGTCATAAAGGATTCCATTGTCTATAATGGTTGTAAAATGTTCAACCATTTGCCAAAGAATGTAACAGAAATAAAATCTTTACAATGCTTCAGGAAGGCTGTGAAATGTTTTTTAAGTGATATACCATACTATAATATACAAGAATTTCATAATGATAATTTTTTTAAAACCAATCAATACTGTGATTTTAAAATTTTATCTGGGGTTTATTTCAATGTGACTTATATATTTTATTTATTTTTATATTTATATGAATTTATTGTATGGGTTAAGACAAACTTGTTTATTTTTACCAGTATTTTGTACGACTTATATGTTTTTATATATACATATACTGCGTTATAGATTAAGTGAAACTTTGTCCACAAGATTACTCTCATGACAATAAAGTATATTATCTCTCTCTCTCTTTCTCTATATACACACAGGGTGTATTTCAAATCATGTTTATCAATTCAAGGTGGTGTTTCCTTGTCATATTTTGCGAGAAAAAGTGCATATAAACGTATGTCCTAACTTGCTTCGTATTCGAGTAACGGGGTGTCAAAGGTTTAATAAAAAATCGGTTTTTCATAAATTACTAAAAGTCTTTTCGCCGATCTTGGTGTAATTCTTAGTAGTAAAAATCATTGTACGCTACTGTTTTTCGCTAAGTTTGATATCATTTGAAATAGCTGAACTTTATCGAAGCAAAGTCAGTGGCGTAGGAATGGGGGTTGTGCATCATTATTGTTCAAAAATGTATGTGAAAAATATTTTTTCTCCAGACGCTATTTCAACAAACTTTGAAATGAAAATCTGTTTGGCTATAAGATGGAAGAAGTATTCGAACTGCTAGTCAACTCGTTTTTATTCTGAGAACAGCATAGGTATTGATGAACAATAATTAAAACAGTTGCTCAAAATGAGCATTTCGACTTGCAATAATTAAGACTTGTGAACAATCCCGATTTCACGTCTGAAGTTTCATTCACAGACGAGGCAAATTTTTCACGGGATGCCATCATAAACTTTCATAACAATCATTCTTGGGACTACGAGAATTCCCATGCTACTGGAGAAAGAGGATTTCAGCAGGTGAACGTCTGGGGGGGAACTTTGGGTGATCATTTCATTGGGCCGCATTTTCTTTCTCCTCGACTCATGGTGTAACGTATAGACAATTTCTAGAAGAAACATTGCCAGGTCTGTTAGAGGATGTACCTTTGCTAGTAAGACGAAATATGTAGTTTATGCTCATTCCAGTGTTATCGCTCGTGAATATCTTAATGATACTCTTGCTCTCCAGTGGATTGGTCGTGGGGAACCTCAACCGTGGCCACCAAGATCTCCAGACTTGAACCTTCTGGATTATTTCTTTTGGCGGTATCTCAAATTGCTTGTTTATGCGACACCAGTTGTCGATGTAAATGACTTGAGGAATAGAATTGTGAATAATTATAATATTTCTTAACATGTTTTTTGGGTAACCTTCCACAGTCTGAAAATAAAAATATAATCAGGAAAATCTTTAAAAAAATTTTTTTTGATAGGCAAATTCAGAAAACGACAAGTTATTGACAAATTGAATCATTTTTCTATAGGAAATATAATTTGGTGAACGCAATAACTTATCGGGGTGAACTAATTAGTTTGCCCTTTCTGCACTTGTATAGATTTTCCTGATTATATTTTCATTTCCAGACTGCGGAAGGTTACCCAAAAAACATCTCAAGAAACTTTGTTCCTCCACAAAAAACCACATTCATTCAATAATTATAATATCATACGCAACACCCAGGGAATTATTGATCGTGTGAGGAAGTCGATGAGGAGAAGAGTTGATGCTTGAATTGCAAGTCGAGGTTCTCATTTTGGGCATCTGATTTGATTATTTTTCATTAATACTTATGTTGTTCTCTGGATTAAAAAAAAATAACTAGCAGTTTGAATACTCCTTCAATCTGATGATAGCCAAACAGATTTTTATTTCAAGAGTTTGATCAAATGGTGATGAATATCTGGAAAAAAAAAAGTTCACATACATTTTTGAACTCTAATGATTCTACGCCACTGACTTTGCTTCGATGCAGTATAGCTAGTTCAAATATTATAAAACTTAGCGAAAAACAGTATAGCATACAATGATTTTCACCATAAATAACAGTTGTTATGCGGAAAAATTGGACAGTTTTTTTTATTATTCAGATCAGTCGAATTCAATCAGTCGTTTCTTTTTCTGAAAACTTTATTCTTTGAAATACATACATAATTTCAGGAAGCAGTGAATCATCAACAAACTCCAGATGCGGAGAAATTCATTTGGCTGCAGATTATTCTGTCTTCCAATCCCGTTCACGATAAATGGCCTGCCAGGACTATTTCCGTAGGGACGGTAAAATAGGTGTCCTGAACAAACAAATAGACCTTGGGTAAACAAAAGGGTGATAAGTGTGAGAGTTTGAGAGCCTCTTATCCACTTCATGCTCTAGGTTATTTTGGGATCTCAAAATCAACGCCTACGGCTACAGGATGTCCCACATTCGATGGCCTATTAGACGTTTTTCGAGAACGAGACATGATAATTTCGAAAATTTTGTTTCCTTGGCAATTAGTTCTGCTCTATCGATCTAAAATATTTTCAGCGCTGCGACGTTGCCGCTTATATTGAAAAGTAGCAACAACTTTGATATTGCATTTTTTGCTTTGCTATTGCTTTACGATCATTTTTGTATGTTATTTCCTTATACCTATCTCAAGCGGTTTTCGAGAAATTCATTGATTTCCTTATTTTTTGTTCAAAACAGTTTTAATTAAATGTTATTACTGCGGTATTTGGACGCCAACAAAACTGAAATTCTGGGTGTAGTTTACCAATGTCATGTGCATCAGTTATGTTTGAGGGAATTCGTTCTCCATTATACAGGGTCGTTCAAAATTTGTGATTTTTCCGATAGATACAAAAATGATGAAAAGTACATTTTTTTAAATAGAACACCATGATGTATATGATCGAATATCCTGAAAGACAATTGAAGTTCCTTTCGAAAGATTACCTAAATAGTCTGGTTTCGGAAATAAAAGCAATTTTCTATAAAAATCGGATTATTTTGCCATATTTTGTATTAAATGTCATGGAATACGTCATTGTGAAAATTCGACAATTAGTGCATCAATGATAAAACGTTTGCCCGTTCATTACCAAAACTTTGATCAGAAAAGAATCAAAATGGAAGGCAATAACTATTCAAAACGAAGTTTTGATGAAATTTTTTATCTTCATGGTCAATACCAAACTGACTAAGTTCCTCTGCTGCCTTTATCTATCACCTAATGAACCTTCATATAACGACCTCTTTGAGTTTTTATCACTCAAACTGGACTACATTCAGGAGAACCATCCAACAGCTGAAACCATAATCATGGGAGATTTTAATGTACATAACGCTGCCTGGCTCAAATTCTCTAACAAAACAGATGATGCGGGTCGTCAAGCCGAGGCCTTCGTCATCACTCATGGTCTAGAACAACTGGTCGAGCTACCAACCCGCATCCCTGATGTCAACAACCAGTCTGCCAATACACTAGATCTTTTCCTCACCACCAATCCTGACCCGTATAGAATAGAAGTTTGTGCCCCACTTGGAAACTCTGATCACACCCTCATCTCCACAACATGCTCTTTCCATTTACCATCGAGCAGCACAATACCACCCCGTCTCATGTGGCATTACAATTCGGCCGACTGGGAAGGTCTTCGTATGTTTTTCTCAGCGTTTCCATGGAAGAGAGTTTGTTTCTCTTCAGTAGATCCAACACGATGTGCTGAGACAATTTCTGAAATCATCATGTTGGGGATGCGAACTTATACCGAATACCGAAAGAAGAACATCATCCGATAAGACCTGGTTTAACAGAAACTGCTCTAGAGCTGTGGCTTCCAAACAGGCAGCATACCATCGATGGCTAAAAAATCCGGGCCCTGAGACCAGAGCAGCATATGTCGAGGCTAGAGGCATATGCAAAGAGACAATAGAATGCTCAAAAGATGCCCACAATGCCAAAATAAGATCAAAACTTGCTGAATGCCCTAACGGATCCCGTTCATTTTGGTCTTTCGCCAAAGCTGTGGGAAGAAACTTCACTTCCAGCTCATTTCCTCCTCTAACCAAAGAAGATGGAACACTAGCAACGACTGCCCAGGAAAAAGCCAATATCTTTGCGCACATATTTGCTGGAAATTCCACTCTGGATTCATCGGGAAAACAACCCCCGAACATTACACCTATTGACAGTCACATGCCCGAGATCACCTTTCGCCAACGTACTATCAGAAAGATTTTGCTGGGTCTCAACACCAACAAAGCCTGTGGATCTGACGGAATCCCGCCGATTGTTCTCAAGAAATGTGCCCCGAACTAACACCTGTTCTTTGCAAGTTGTTCAACCACTCTTACAATTTGGGGTATTTCCGTCCAATTGGAAAATTGCAAGAGTACAGCCAGTCCCTAAAAAGGCAAAAAGGCCCTACCTAGCAACTACAGACCTATCGCACTGCTATCTATTATTTCAAAGGTCATGGAAAAAGCCATCAACATCGAGCTCATGAAATATCTGGAAGACTCAGGAATTGTCAACGATAGGCAATATGGCTTCCGCCATCAGAGATCAACTGGTGACCTGCTCGCTTACGTCTCACATATATGGCAGCTATCTATTGAAAAGCATGGAGAAACTTTAGCTGTGGCATTAGATATCTCCAAGGCGTTCGATCGAGTTTGGCACCAGGGACTCCTCGTCAAGCTTCCGTCTTATGGCTTGCCCCCTCAGCTGTGTTCTCTGCTTGCTAGTTTTCTCTCAAACAGGTCTCTCCATGTAGTGGTCGATGGAGTTTCATCTGACACTCTACTCATAAATGCTGGTGTTCCGCAAGGATCCATTCTCGCACCAACACTATTTCTACTTCACATCAACGACCTGTTGAAAGCAACTTCATGTCCAGTACACAGCTTTGCCGATGATAGTACCCTCCATACCGCTTTCTCTTCCAGGGCCCCTATATCAGCCCGTGAAACCAGAAATGAACGAGGAAGAAATGTTAATAATATAAATATGGACTTGGCAACAATTCTCGAATGGGGATCTAATAACTTGGTAGAATTCAATGCAAACAAAACACAAGCATGTCTTTTCTCTAGAAAAGCCGATCTCACTGTGCCTAACATAACTTTGTCAGGAGTAACCATACCACTGAAGCCATCCATATCGATGCTTGGTATTACTATCAGCAATAACCTTTCCTGGGAAAATCACGTGAGGTCCATTGCCAAAAGTGCATCCCAAAAACTTGGTTTTCTGTTTCGTGCCAAGAGCTATTTCACCCCCAGTCAGCTGCTTATGATCTATAAGGCACAGATCCGACCTGTCCTGGAATACTGTTCCCATATTTGGAGTGCGGCACCTAAACATATCCTGAGGCTATTGGATTCTGTCCAAAAGAGCAATTCGTCTCGTCGGTGATGCCTCGCTTACAAACTCGCTCACTTGTCTGGAACACCGTAGAAAAGTTGGCGATTTGTCTCTATTTTATAGATATTTTCATGGGCGATGCTCTTCTGAAATATCAACAATCGTTCCTGCTTTGGCAGTCTCTTCGAGATTAACCCGTCAAGTTCAGTCATCACACCCCTTCGTGGTCACTTTGGAAACCTGCAGAACATCACTTTCCAAAGACTCGTTCATCCAACGAACAGCGAGGCTTTGGAACTCATTGCCTAGGGAGGTGTTCCCGAGGCATACAACCTTCAGAAATTTAAGAAGAACACCAACTCCTACCTTCTTTCCTAGGTTCCCACGATGTTCTCTGAACATTACAGGATATCCCTTTTCGTGGGAACCAGAACATAAAAAAAAAAAAAATGTGATCAAATTATAGCGAGAACATGCAGAACGTTCTGTGGTGTATTGAAGTGTATGAATGATAAGATGACGAACTGACTCAGAACTGTTCTTATCTGAATTTGAAAACACCCCAAGTTGATTGGTCCCCACTGTTGAACAATTGATATACACAGGCGATTTCAATATAAATATTTTGAATATAGATAACAAAACTGTACAAACACTGTTTTCCATTCTGAAGGAATTTAATCTGTGTCAAATTGTTGAAACTCCCACACGCATCACTCAAACTACAGCAACGTTGATCGATCTAATGATTCTTTCTAACGATGATGTAGTAACGGAAAAGGGTACTATTGACTGCAACCTATCAGATCATGAGTTAATATTCGCTGTAACAGAAATTGGCAGGGAAATTTTAGACCCCAGAATGCTGACTTATAGAAGCTATAAGAACATCTGCAATGAATCGTTTCAACGAGATTTGTTCAGGTTTCCATTCTTCCATATTTTCGATATCGATGACATTGATGATAAGGTTGATTTTCTGGCTGAGGGTGTGCTCAGCCTATTTGATCTTCATGCTCCAATTGTAACCAAAAGATTTACCAAAGCCCCGGCACCTTGGTTAACTGAAAATATTAGAACTATGATGAATACTAGAGACCGGGCTCTTTGCAAATTCAAAAAGACTAAAAATCGGGTTCACTGGGAATACTATAAGCAGTTACGTAACTTCACCTCTCAGGCGATAGTCAGAGAGAAAAAATGATTTCTGTCTCACAAGCTGAACCATTCCTCAAACAGAGATCGTTGGAAAATCCTACGTAATAACTCTATGCTACCTAATGAAAATAAGGATTTACCAAGCGACTTGAAAAAACCACAAGAAATAAATGACTTTCTAATCAATTCCTTACCAGAATTGGATACCCCGGATAACCTACTGAATCACTATAGGAACGATCCGTTGATCAACCCAGAATTCAGATTTAAAGCTATAGATGAATCTATCGTTCTCGAAGCGGTACTGTCGATTCAAACAAATCCAACCGGTTGCGATGGAATCAATTTGAAAATGATCAAGTTATGCACTCCACATATCATAACATACATTCGGCATATCATTAACTACTGTTTCGAAATGAACGTTTTTCCATCTGCCTGGAAAAAAGCCATCATTACAATGTTGCCAAAAAAACCTGTTCCTAAAGAATTCAAAGAGCTACGTGGAATAAGCATTTTACCAGCAATGTCAAAGATAATGGAGAAAATAATGAAGAATCAAATAGAAGAATACCTTGCCATAAAGAACATCCTTCCTTGCATCCAATCAGGTTTCAGGAAAGGCCATAGCTGTACTACAGCTCTTCTCCATGTAACAGAGGATATAATGGAAGCAACAGATTCTGTCAAATGTACAATACTTGTTCTTCTCGATTTTAGTCGTGCGTTTGATACCATTAACCATGATGTCCTTTTTTCTATTTTGACTCATTTGGGAATGAGAGAAGAAGCTGAACTATTGCTTAGATCTTACTTAACAAATAGACAACAATCAGTAAAAATTGAGAATCAATGCTCTGAAATTCATCATCATGAAGGCAAACGGTACGGTTGTGTTAGAGAGCTCTCTCAAGAATAAAAATTGTAAAAAATGTAAGAGGACTTTAATAAATGGAGTGAAGTGCATCAACTGTGAAAGTTATTATCATGCAAGCTGTGCTAGGAATTGCAGTTTCATTAAAACAATCAGTGATGATCTAATCACCTGTTGTGAATCATCAGTAAAAACTGTGAGTGATTTGGAATATGATAATGACCAGGCCTTTTTTGATGCTATCGGACAACTATCGCCCGAAAGAAAGGTAGACATAAGTATTTTCACCTACGTTGTTAAACAAAAAGACCTGATAATTGATGAATTACGACAAAAGATTAAAATGTTGAATGATAAAATCGATCAACTGAAGAACGTAGAAAAAGTAAGCACAACAAATACTGCTGAATCCAAAAAAGTTATGGAAAAGGTATCCTACGCTAAAAAAACACAGCAGACAAGTGCTCCGATCAATGAACCTGCTACCTCGAGAGGAGTTGCCGGTTCTGCAAAAATTCCCGAGGTCACAGAAAAACAATTGTCGCGTGTTCTGTTGGAAACTGAAACGAGAAAAAAGTGTAACGATTATATCAATCTGGCTAATCATAATGAAGTGGCTGCTGATAATGGAGAATGGAAACAAGTAGTCAAAAAGAAAACGAGGAGGCAATTGGTTGTGGGTCAAAATAACTCCATCAAGATCAATGGAAAAGAAATTAAAGGAATTCCAAAGATGACACTTCTCCATGTATACAGAGTGGACCCAACGATGACTGTTAGTGATCTACAGAACTTTCTAAAACCTCATTTTCCGGAAGTATCGTGTGAGAAAATGTCTTCCAAGTATCCAGATGTATATTCCTCCTTCAAAGTGAGTATATTTTATGACAACTTCAATGACGCGATGGATCCTTCCAAATGGCCTCAAGGAGCTCATGTACAACGTTTTTTAGAACTGAGAAGGTATGCTCTGCAACCCCCACCCCAGTTATTGTGAGTGATGATAATTATGATTATGATTTGATGTTATTGAACGTTAACTGTTTGACAAGTAATAAAATCGATAACATTGTTATTGACTATTCAGATTTTGATCTGAAATTTATATGTTTAACAGAAACATGGTGTGTGAAGGAGAGTGTGGATAGTTTCATAATTCCCGGCTTTGAAATAAGTAGTTATTTCACCAGAACGAAATATAAGGGTGGTGGTGTTACCATCTGGTCATCAACAGAGTTAGATGTCACAAAACTTGACCTAGACGATTTCTCCTTTGAAAAGGATATAGAGGTTTGTGGAGTCATTTGGAAATATAATGATGAAACAAATTTTATAGTGGTGACCTGTTATCGATCAACAGCGGGCAATTTCAATGTATTTTTCAATAACCTGAATATCTTATTATCTACTTATTTAATTTTTCCCAATTACTCATATCGTATAATCTTAATCCAACGGTTGAAGATCCAACGCGTATCTCGTTGACTTCACAAACGACTTTGGATCAGATCTATACTAACTTCAGTATTGAAAAAAAATTTAAAGTAGTTGATCATAGAACTGTTTTCTTTTCTATTAATTCGTATTACTCCAAGAAGGAGAAAAATTGTATTCGCAAACGTATTATAAATGAACAAACTTTGCACAATTTGAAAAATGCATTGGAAAACGAAAGCTGGTCGGAGATTTATTTGGATATTGGAGTTGATGAAAAATTTAATTTGTTTCATGATAAGTTGATGAATTACTTCAATCGCGAATGTCCTTTCAAAAATATTAACACGAACAGGAATAAATCCCAGGAATGGGTGAACGAGAGTATAAGAGAATCTAGCAGGAATCTGAAGAACATTTTTCATCTACAAAAAACAAACCCGTCACTCCATGAATATTATAAAATACGTAAAAAACAGCACAAAGAATTAGTGAAGGAAACAAAAAATGTGTTTTACTCGCATAAAATATATTCCTCTTCAAATGTGAATAAAAGTGCGTGGTCTGTCATTAAAGACCTTACGGGAAAAACAAAAAATTTTTCGAAAAATATATCAATTGAAATTGATGACAAAATTTGTTCAGATCCTCATGTTATAGCTGATGGTTTCAACCGTTTCTTCATCCAATCTCCTCATGACATTATAAGTAAAATAAATGATGCAAATATAATATCACAAAAAATATCTACTCCTAGCATCAAAAAAAGTGTTTTTCTTCAGCATGTAAATGAAGAGGAGATAGAACATGTGATAAAACATAAATTAAAAAATAAACATTCATCTGGCCCAGATGGTATATCTGCATATGTCATAAAACGTATTTCCACTCAAATCACAAAACCTCTATGTCATATCATAAATAGGTCTTTTCAGGATGGAATTTTTCCAAGCAGATTGAAAATGTCACTTATAACACCTCTTTTCAAAAAAGGCACCCTACATAATATGGAAAATTACAAACCAGTATCTCAGCCTCCTGTAATATCGAAAATTTTGAATATGTAATGCTGAATTATTTGATGGGATTCCTGATGAAGAATAATATACTTAATCGAAACCAACATGGATTCCATGAAGGTCGTTCAACGATGACTGCTATATACTCTCTTTATGAAAAAATTTTGGAAGGTGTGGAAGCAAATGAAATTACTACAGCTGTATTCTGTGATATGAGTCGAGCGTTTGACTGCGTGCAACATGAGCTTTTATTGCAAAAACTATACAATTCTGGAGTTAGAGGAAAAACTCATGATTGGTTCGAATCGTATCTTCGAAATCGTACTCAAAGTGTCAAAATAAATCATAGAAAAGAAAATATTCGAAATCAGTTCGTATCGACATATATGCCCAATGAAATTGGAGTACCCCAGGGCTCTGTTCTGGGTCCGGTTTTATTTGTGCTTTATATTAATGATTTGCCTGTAATTTCACCAAAAGCATTCTCTTGTTTATATGCTGACGACACAACACTTTTGTTTCGTGAAAGGTATGAGTGTATTCTACAGGATACAATTCACTCCACTCTCCAGAGTCTTTATGACTGGTTATCCAGCCATTCTTTATTCCTAAACCCATGCAAAACTCAATATATGTCTTTTCAAAACCGTCATCGTAATAGTACCACCGGAATAGATATAAATATAAATAATGAATCAGTAGAACAATCAAACTGTGTTAAATTTTTAGGAATAGATTTTGATTCTAATCTCTCATTCACCACTCATTGCGTAAATCTCATGAAGAATCTGAATAGCAAGTGTTATCAAATTAGAGTTTTAAGAAATGTTCTGGATAAACAAGCATTACTATTATTTTATTATGGTCAAATTCAGTCAAGATTGATATATGATATTCTAATTTGGGGTAACTCGTCTTCTATGAAAAATATTTTCATAACACAAAAAAGAATATTAAGAAACATTGCTAACGTATCTTCAAGAACTTCCTGTCGAAGACTATTCAGAGAGTATAATATTCTCACGGTTTATGGTTTATTTATCGTTGAACTATTGATGTATATACACAAAAATCTAGATAAGTTCATGAAAAATGAATTGGTACATCATTACAATACAAGAATAAAAAATGATCTACATATTCCAAGAAATCGTACATCATTGTGTCAAAAATCATACCAAATAATGGGCCTTAGGCTGTATAATATATTACCTAATGAATATAAAAGATTCACCAAGTTGGACCATTTCAAATATAATATCAAGTTGCTTATGTTAGATATAAGTCCTTACAATATTGATGAGTTCACTGATTATTTTAAATAGAGTCGTTTTATTCTGTCTGAATTTTAGAATGTTTTTAAATGTGCAATATGTGTGTATGTGTATATATTAGTTTAAGTATATGTATTTGTTTGTATATATTATGCTTCGACTTTGTTAAAGTGACAAATTTGTATCTTTTTACTTATATGAGTTTTTTCGTGACTTGTCCTATAACTTGTCAAAGTTCTCTTGAATGGACCAATAAAATCTATTCTATTCTATTCTATAATACTTAAAACTAACATCTGTTGTATCACAAGGGTCGATCCTAGGACCGATTCTCTTTACAATCTATACCAGTCAGCTTGTGAAATGCGTGAAATATTGTAAAATTCACCTTTACGCAGACGACACGCAATTTTACCATTATTTTGCTACTAGTAGCGTAAGAGATGCCTGTGAGCGGGTCAACCAGGATGTTAGTAACTTTGTTGAACTGGCTTCGACTCACCATATTCAAATGAATTCAAGCAAGTCTAATGTTCTGGTCTTCGGACCAAGATCAACTAGAAACGAAATTATTGAAATAAACGATTCTCCTCTTGAGATAGTGGAAAACTCGAAAGATTTGGGTGTCATCCTTGATACTGACCTAAAATTTGAGAAACATGTAAACTCCCTTCTGAGTAAAGCTTATTTTTCTATCAAATTGATATATGGCAGTAGGAAATTTCTACCGCTAAAAACTGAAACAATGTTATGTGAAAGCTTGGTATTGTCAATTTTTTATTTTACAGACTGTTTGTACGGTCCAAGTCTTACCAATATCTATAAGCTGAAAATACAGAAGTTGCAAAATTCTTGTTTGAGGTTGATATTTGGTATCCGCAGACCCGAACATATTTCGCATGAATTACATGTTGTAGAATGGTTGAATATGGAGAGTCGAAGGTTGTTACACTCGGTATGCCTGTATCATCAAATTATCAAGAGTAAATGCCCAATTTATCTTTACAATAAAATTAAGTTCCGCACTGATGTTCATACATTGAATTTGAGATTCAAAGGACTATTAACACCTCCTATGCATAGAACTGAAAAGTACAAGGCTTCCTATAGATACCAGATTTCGAAGGTGTATAATGATATTCCGAATAACTTGAAGGAAATGAAAACAAACAGTTTTAAATTTCATCTAAAAAAAAGTTGTTGGGAGAACAAACCGTCCCCCAGTGAGTTCCTGTGATTGTGTTTCCTACGAGGATTTTGAAAAATTGAATTGCATTATTTAATTATTGCTAGGTTTTTTTTTTTCTTTTTTTTTTCTTTCCGTTTTAAAAATTATATATAGATTCTGGATTCATTCCATTATGCGTGTGTTCCGAGGTTGAGTGGAAGAGCGGCTATAATTTTTTTTTCTCTGTCATAATTATTTGTGTTTTAAATTTATATCTCGAAGCTGAACTACGCCTATTATGCCAAGATTATTATTTCCATAAAATTGTATATTATTGTAAATTCACATGGAAAATAAAGACGCTATTATTATTATTATTATTATTTTAACTGATTGTACAAAGAATGATTAATATACAGGTATTCCAAACTTGATAGCCTATTGGATGTTTCTGGAGATCTGAGATATAAATACTGCAGTATTGCCACATGTACTTTAACTAATTTCAACTTTCGAATTTCAAATGGAACACCTAGTATTTCATTCTGTTTCTGAACATGTCGTATACCTATCTCTACCTTTCATGAAGTCCCAAAGGGCAGCAGAACCCGCAGTTTTCTTTTTCAGAAAAAAATCTTGAGACCTGAGGTTTTATCACCCTTTTGAAGATACAGCTGGAACTTGATTTTTTCTCTAACTCTCAGATGCAATTCAGTTTTGGCATAGATTAATTGAAAAAATATCTGAGGAAATTTTTGAAATAGATATGAGTCATACTCGAAAAAAAAAGTCAGATTAGGGAGTAGAAACTGAAATTATATGTACAGGATGATCTGAAAAATAATAACTAATGTACGTTTTTTCGAGTATGACTCAAACCTGTTTCCAAATGTTCTCAAATGTCGTTCATTGCAGAGATACAGGATGTTAAATATGAAAAATTTAAAGTATTTTTTATTCATAACTTCCACAGTTTCGAAATTTTTTCAATTACATTTGAAGAAATGTTTTTGTTCAATGAATGCTTCATTTTGAAAAAAAACACATTTTCAGTGGCCACCAGTGGCGTACAAGAACGTTATCATGGTCGCTTTTCTCCCTCATTTTTTACGCCACTGGTGAAATCAGAAAAATTATTTATTTTTCGCATTTCTCATTCAATTTTGAGTAAAAAATGTATATCTACTTGTTTGAATCCGGAAAAAAACAACCGTTTTCAAGACCGTTTATGAATAAAAACATACTCCCAGATAACACAGGATATCCTATGGATATCCATTTCATGTCCAATTCTGGTCGGGATATCCCTGGATTTGAAATGGACATCCATGAGATATCCGTCGACGGATTTGAAATGGATATCCTTCAGAAGATATCATATGGATGGCCATAAGATATCCGGAGCAAATATGGATAAGTTTAAATTGCAAGATTGATTTTTATTGGGTCAATTTCTGAGCTTCTTCCATGCTCGTACATATAGATTAATTTTTTTGGAAAAATCTCACGTTTCGTTTTTCTACTCGATTTGAAATGGATATCCTTCAGAAGAGATCCTAGGGATAGCCATGAGATATCCAAAGCAATCATAAATGAGTGTAAATATTCTCGTAGATACACAAATTGTACCTTTTCAAAAATACGTTGCCGCTGGGACCCTCTGCGACCACAGAACAGATATACATGTCTCTGCTACAGCCTGGCCATACTATACGCATAATTACTGGCGACGTCTGTCATTTTGTTGAGGAAGGTCATAGTCAAAGCACTGAATCCAAACAAAAGTCGTGTTTTTTTCTATTTTCCTTAGCTTTTGATACCCTGTTGGTCTGGACATAATGGTTTTCATCTGTAGCAATTGATTGTTTCCAAAGGGAATTATATATTGGCCAAATACAGGTAAATATCAATCGAGAAGGACATAACCTATAAAAATCCATTATTTCCAATGCATTTATGTGTTTGCTGTTTGAGTTTCGATATTTTCAGAAATGCTGAAAAGCACCTCGTTACATTTGCCACAATACACGAGTTTTTCAAATGTCACAGTGCCCAGATTAAAAATGGTGTGAATGCCTACAACAGTGGAGATGTGATGAAGATGATTCATCAGTAGATTCGAACATTTTCCTATTGATTGCACTGAAAAAATGAATCTTTCGGAAGAATATTTGGGAGCTGGATCGAAGTTCAAAACTTATGTAGGTAAGTTGTATGTTTTTCTATTCTAGAACTCTTTTTTTAGGTACCTAAATGAAATCTCGAAAATATGACTGTGGAACTATGCCTTTCTTCCGTGCTCACTAATATATTTGCCTCCAAATATAGCTAGTATGGAGCAAAAAAAATAAAGTGGACAACTAAATCTGGCTGAATTATCACTAGGTGAAAAGCCCATTCAGTTGTTCAATTTATTTGATAATTTGTATTATCTCATAAGAGACTGCTAGTTCAGTGAGAATGCAAAATTTCCAAGAAAGGTTCATGTAAAAAATGCTTTATATATATATATATAAATATATATATATATATATATATATATATATATATCATAGTATACCAATAAAGAGAGAGAACAACTATGGCAGTGGTATATATATTATCATCATCAGTATTCGAATTCAAAAGAAAGCATAATATTTCTCAGTATTTTTCTGTAAATTTCAACGTTAATTATACCCGTGAAAATATCATTTCAGAAGCGGCTGACCTCAGTGATTCGACGGAAAATAAAAAAGCTACTGAAGAAGCCATCTAGGCTTGGCTGAGAAGGGCCAAAGAATGGCATCTGTCATCTTCTAGAATAAAGGAAACACCTGGATGGACGAAGAAAATAGCATTCTATTTTTTCTTCAACTTTATTTTTTTGATTATTCTGCATTTAATATTCTGTTTTTATTTTAGAGTTTACATATAAGGTAAACCCGGGGAAGTGTGATTGTGGGGCAAGTGTGACAACTCGTTATAAAATGTTCTACGATGTAGTAATACTAGTGGCATCTCGTGGGTTGATGCCCAAACTCTTGAAACAGCTGCCTGTGTAAATTTGAAATTTATCCAATATGGCGAACAACGGTATTTAGGTAGTTTGTTTATGGTAGTGCAATTACACTTGTCCATACAGTGTGTAGACTTTGTTTAGATATTCTGTGAGAAGTGATTAATACAAAGTAAGTAAAGATTTTACGGTTGACGGTGTTACATAAGGATAGGAGTATAAGTGTGTGCATGAAGAAATGTTGTTATTTCAATTGTTATCTAAATTACGACTTGGGTCACACTTACCCCGTTCATGTTGGAGAGTGAGGTAAATGTGACCACCTGTACAGGGCAAATGTAAACTTATATTTGTGTTGAAACAAACTAGCTTCAACTTTTTATTTCAGATTGAATTATGGTTAGAAACTACAAAAGAAAAAGCGATCGAGCAACCAAATATACACGAGATGACTTAACACATGCAGTTGCAGTAATAAAAAGAGGTGCTATCTCGATATACCGGGCACATAATGTGTTAAATATCCCAAAAACCACCCTCTTCTACCATCTGACTGGTGCTAGAGGTGTGAAAAGCAAATCACAAGGTAGAGCTCCAGCAATTCCGCTCGAAGAGGAGACGAGATTGGCTGAGGGACTGAAGATCATGGAGCAGTGGGGATTTGGAATATCGAGATTGGAACTGTTAGAACTTGTTCGTGAATATGTAACTAAAAATGAAATAAAAACATCATTTAAAAATAACGTTCCTGGGGATGAGTGGTTTGGCAGTTTCAAAAGACGCCACAAACTTAGCATAAAAAAGCTCAGGCTGTGGAATATTCAAGAAAAAAGATGACGGATCCGTTTATTGTTCAAGAATATTTCGATATCCTCAAAAAAACATTGGTGGGGCTAAAGTTGGAGGAGAAGCCAGAGCAATTATGGAATATGGACGAAACATCCATGTCACATGATCCCAAAAAAACCAAAGTCGTGGGGGCCAGGGGTAAGCCATGTTCCAGAACAACATCCGGACCTGGACGAGAAAACACCACAGTCCTTTCAGCAGTTTCTGCATCAGGAATAAAGGCGCCACCACTAATCGTACTTAAGGGGAAGAATATTTGGGATTCCTGGCTACCAGATGACAAAAACTCGTTTCCAGGAACTGCGTATGCAGCTAGTGTCAATGGATGGATGGAAAGTGACATATTTTACAATTATTTTCAAAAAATCGTTCATTCCTGCATTAGGACCAAATAGACCCGTATTGCTGGTATATGACGGTCATAGTACACATATTAGTATTGCATTGGTTGAACTAGCACAAAAAAATGACATCACAATAATAAAACTTCCTCCTCATACCAGCCATCTTTTGCAGCCCTTAGATTTAGCTGTATTTAAGTCTGTGAAAGATACTTGGGACCAACAACTTGTAACTTGGCAGAGATGTAATACGGGCCTCAAAATTCCGAAAAAAGAGTTCTCTCAAATGATAGGTGCTACATGGAATAATGTAAACGTGGAAATTATTAAGAATGGATTCAAAAAAGCTGGTATTTATCCGTTCAACCGCAATGTCATACCAGAAGAGAAATACCATCCTGAGAGTTTGAAGAGATGGAGAGAAAAACAGGCTTTAGAAGACCGAACACTAGTTGTTGCTGACAACGGGACCTCAAATATTGATGTTATTACCAGTAATGGTGCTCAGTCGACAGATGATGACAAAACTGTGGAAAACCCGACAAGTAACATTTTTGATGCAGCTACAAGTAGCTCAAAACTGAGTTTTGAGGAGCTTCTATTGAATACCGTAAAACACACCAACAACAGTCTGTCAGTCACAAAACGAAAGAAGGTAGCTGCAGGTGCAGAAGTCGTGACCTCGAAAGAAATGTTAGATAGACTCACAGTTGAGAATAGAGTGAAGGAATCAAAAGCAAAAGAAATACAGCAGAGAAAAGAAGAGAGAAATGCGAAAGGAAAAAGAAAGAGACGTAAAAATGCTTCACAGTTAGAAGAGAGCTTTAGCAGTTCAACTTCAGAAGAGATGGTCGAATATGTGGACTCCGAAGACGATCTTGACCCTGAAATATGGGAAGAAGAAGAACTAGTTGTTGAAGAAGAGAAGCAAGTTGTTGGAGGTGAAGAAGAGTTAGGGAAGTCCCAAATTGCAGTGGGAAGTTGGGTCGCTGTGGAGTATATTACCTCACAAAAACACGTGAAACATTTTATCGGAAAAATTTACTGCAAAATTGACAATGAATGGAAAATCCGTTTTTTGAGATATAAGAAGAGTAGTAACAACTTCTTCTGGCCTGATATAGAAGACACAGATATGATAGTCGAAGGAGATATTGTTAAAATGTTGCCTGAACCCATGAGAGACAGAAGGGACCACTTGACTTTCAGATCCAATTTTGCAGGGCTGAACCTCTAAATTTTCAAAAGTTTGTAATTTTCTTACGCATAAAAATATTAAAATTGTGCAAATACCAAAAAATTATTCCTTCCTTGTATTTTCAAATTATACACATTTGCCCCAAATATAAAACAGTTTGACTGAGCTGAACTTCATTGTCACACTTACCCCAAATAAACGGGAAAGTGTGACCATGACCATGTTCTTTTTTTAAATATGGATAACTTCTATATGCGATGTTATAAAAATACCTAGATTTCAAAGTATGTAGTCAAGTCCCTAAAGACCATAGGTAACAAATATCAGGTCCTTAGCAATCTCCAAAATATTTTATAATGTATCATACAAATCAACTCGTTGAAAACTAGGTCACACTTCAACGGGTTTACCCTACATTTTATTTGTTGATAACTCCGAAGTTTATGAGAATTTTTTTGATACCAGAGTTTATTAATACATTTTTTTTGTCCAATACCATTATTTCATTTCCCTCCAGATTGCTATTACTGTATTTTATCTTCGATGGATATCCCCGAAGGATATCTTTAGAATATCTCTCAAGGAATCTTTCAGATAGCTTTTGAATATCCCTGAAGGATATCTCATGGATATTCCTGAAAGATATCCTATGGATATCTTTGAAAGATATCTTATGGACATCTCTGGAGGATATCTTATGGATATCCTTGAAGGATATTCTATGGATGTACAGGTTGTTCCACTTTGGACATCCATCGGATGTCCATAAGATATCTTTTGGATATAATTGGATGTCCATAGTATATCCATAAAATTCATGAAGGATGTCCAATGGACATCCATTGGATGTCCGTGTGTTATCTGGGCTAGTATTGAAAAAATTGTTCGGCTGAAGTGAATTTCACAATCATAATAATTACTGGTTGGAATTACAACTGGATATTCTACCATAAAAATTAATGACACTTTCACATGTCTATAATTAAAGTAGGAGATCCCAGGGTACATCCGCCTACATATTCAATTATGAGAGAAAATATTTCCTCAGTCCCATAACACCACAAACCACGCAAAATTAGGTGAAAACAGATCAAAATATTTGCATTTCATCCCTGGTAAATTTACCCTAAGGATTCATTCTATTAAAACAAAGCTGGTTTTCCAAAGGATGAATTCGTTTCCGAAAACTTAATAATTTGATCATCTTAACGAGATTGGAAGAATCTAGGAAAGTTTTCGTATTTAATATTCCGCATCCATGAAATATGGAAATATAATTCCAAGGATTGGAACGGTGGAAGAAGTTGGCGAAAAACTTTGTTTAGTTAACTACGGTTGAATGGATGCTAAAGGGTCAATGAGAAACAGCTCGTATTTCTTCCGAAAAACGAAAAATTATTATTTGAACCTAAAATGCGTCACTACAAATATACAGGACGTGGATTACTCGGGAAAAAATTAAATGCTAATCATGTAGATAAAAAAATATTATCAATCAGAAACTGTGAATTCTGTCTTTTTACAAGCTTTTATTTAGTCTACTCGACAGTTGAAAACGGTCTAAAATAGAGATACTGCTCTTAAAATTTTGTGTGATAGCTCATTGGATCCGGAATAACGCCTACAAAAATGTGCCGAAAGCTTGTATTAGCACATAAAATATTGCAAAAGTTATAAACAATTTAAGATGAAAAAAAAGTGGCATTTTGTTTTTTGCCAATATTTCATGAACTATTGATATTTGAAAAATTTCAAAAAAAGATTCTGAAAGAGTACAAAATTTTCAATTAAAAATTCCGGACTCCCGGAACTCTATCTCCATTATTTATAATTTTAATTTAACGCTGAAAATGGGTTTCCGAGCGACATTTTTAGGTTGCGCGCGCGGCGTCAGAAGCGAGTACGACACATTAATTAATTTATTTAAATATTAAATATGTTTTTTTTAATTTGAAAAAAATCATGGTGTATTCGGAACACTATGGATAATTTATTCTTGTTGGAAATTTTACTAAACGTTAATTTTTCAACAAGTTAAACGATTGTTAACTAACAAAATTTTCTCGAACTTCTGTCTTAATTGTAAATAAAAAAAAAAGTTTAAATAATTGTCGTAAACATTTTTCGCTTCGTAGAGCCTTTCTTATATACATACTCAACAAGATCAGGCCATGAAAGTTGAGAAAATATTAATACTTTGTTTATAATAATTTTTGTACTTGAACAAAAACAAAAAAATCCAAGTAATGTTGTAAAAAAAAAATCGTTTTCTCAATCATCATATTATCGTTTTTTCATTAATACAAGATATGAATTGATTTGCAAAAAAAAAAATTCCCGCCATTTTTATAAATTTTTTAAAAAATTATTTCAATATTTTTGAAAAAATGTTTTTCACAACTTCATTTTATTACAAATATTATTATTTTTGAAAAAAAACATTTTTCTCAATAACAATTTTTAATTGTTTATAATCGTTTTTTTATATTTCTATTTTTTAAATAATTAGTCGAGTTTTTTTTTCTTCTAAAAATCATAATTGAAGTAACAAAAAAAATTTTTTTATCAACAATTCCATTGTTTATTACCTTACCAATTTGTTATAAATGAATTTTTAACTTTGTTAGATTTTTTTCCTGAAACTTCCAAAATTTACAAAAACAATTTTTTTTTTGCAAATCAATTTATATCTTGTATTGATAAAAAAACGATAATATGATGATTAAGAAAAAAATTATTTTTTCAACAACATTACTTGGATTTTTTAGTTTTTGTTCAAGTACAAAAATTTTAAAGTATGAATATTTTAATTTTGGTTGTTAAGTATGTATATAAGAAAGGCTCTACGGAGCGAAAAATTTTACGACAATTATTTAAACATTTTTTTTCATTTACAATTAAGACAGAAGTTCGAGAAAATTTTGTTAGTTAACAATCGTTTAACTTGTTGAAAAATAAACTTTTAGTAAAATTTCCAACGGGAATAAATAATTTATAGTGTTCCGAATACACCATAATTTTTTCAAATAAAAAAAAATATATTTTATACCTTAAATAAATTAATTAATGTGTCGTACTCGCTTTTGACGCCGCGCGCGCAACCTAAAAATGTCGCTCGGAGACCCATTTTCAGCGTTAAATTAAAATCATAAATAATAGAGATATAGTTTCGGGCCCCGGAAGTTTTTCATTGGAAATTTCTTCTTCTTTTAGAATCTTTTTTTGAAGTTTCTTAAATATCAATAGTTTATGAAATATTGGCAAAAAACGAAATGCCATTTTTTTTTCATCTTCAATTGTTTACAACTTTTGCAATTTGTTATGTGCTAATACACGCTTTTGGCACATTTCTCTAGGCGTTATTCTGGATCCAATGAGCTATCACACGTTATTTTAAGAGCAGTATCTCTATTTTAGACCATTTTCAATTTGTCGAGTAGACTAATTTAACTTGCTTCGTTCGTATGTCATTATGTCATTCTTTCTGTAATTTTTTCCGGTTCAAAATTTGTAATCTATTTTTGGAGCCCTTGCCGACATCCGATTGAGCTGAAATTTGGCAGGTGTTCATAGTGCAGGTGACAATGCATTATGCAATTTTTGTTAAAGAAAAAACAAAACGGCGCTCCAAGAAGGCGGACGAGATTTGGGTTTATGGTCCGATTCGATTCAAAATTGGTATGTGGAGGGTTTTCGGGATCGGAGATTATGAGTTTATCTTCAAAATTAATAAAATCAGAAAGGCAAAATTCATAAAATCAACATACTCGAAGACCTTGCTTCAGAGGTGTTGCACTCGATCTTTTGAATATATACCTAAGAAACAAAGTTCAATAAATGTCGAGGTTGAGCGAACTTGCCTATATGAAATATGGTGTATCACAAGGCACAGTCCTGGGACCAATTCTTTTTTCTATCTTTATACACGGCCTCCCGAATTCAAAAAGCACTGGTATTGTATCCTCTTTTGCTGATTATACCGTTATATCATACGAAGCTGACAGTTGGAAAAAAGTTAGGGAAACTGCTGATAATAAAGATTAAATCTCTGACCATTAATTTCAAAAAAACAAAATATGTTCATTTTGGCTACAATGCAACCACATTGCCAAGTTACAACACATTATATAGAGATAAAGATGAATGATGGAAAAGTCGGGTTATTGGGGCTGATAAGTTTGCAATTGACCCCACCTTTCCACCATTTAAATTTGGCTAACGATGCATCCCAGTAAACACATAAGGTGTCTGAAACATGTCAACGGAACCGTTCAAAAGATAAGTTCCAGAAATATATCGTAAACATTTCATGTGCGGAGCAGTGTGTCTGTAATGTTTCAAATGCCCAGATAAAACATGTTAACAAAAGACATGTATCTGAATCATCCAAATATTTTCTATAAAATAACTGGAAGGAAAGTTATGTTTCTGATGCAATAAAAATAAACTTACAAAGAAGTATTCAAATAACCCGCGCAATTATGATTGTTTCGTCAGGCCACCGGGTGTATCACGTGAATCATTTCGACATTTACTCATCGGCCAACGCCAACGACGCCAACTGGACTGGCCATTTTGTGTTTGTGACTCTTTTGTTTGGTTACTTTTATCATTTCCCAAGTAGCACAGAGTCATAAAATTATTATAATGACTTCTTATACCGTCTTAAAGACCACGTATTTGTATGTTTTTAAACAAAAAAGTTAATGTGCGTTTTATAACCTTCAGGCGTTGCTATGACGTCGTGTAGTAGATATAACGAGAGTACAATAAATAATTCTCGAGATGAAGTTGTACTGTGGTTTGTATGTAAAAATAAATTGTATGTGTCGTTAAGTAGAACTTAAGAGCAGTTGCTGTGAGGTTATTATGACAATGAACATATGTGGTTCTAATGAATAGATTTTTGAAACGTTTCTACGACTACATATTGTACTCATGTTATGTAGTTTTATCGACTAATGAACTTTGGTGGTAATGATTACATTATGTATCTATGGCTAGATGATTTTTCTTGGTTATGTTATTTTTGTTGGATAGATATATTGTGTTATGTATGTAGGATATTCAGTTCCGTATGAATGATTGAAATGCCAAAACAAAAAACCAATCTGCCTTACAAGAGAACTGGAGCGTATAGAAAAATATAAATAGGAAGGATGAGTGCCTACCCCAAAATTAACATCTAAAATAATTAATCAGACTATCGGGACACTGCAAAAAAATTAAGTTCATCCAGTTCCTTCAATTGTTTTCACAACAAGGAAAGACATAAATAATATGTATGTGCACTTCGAGTCATAAATAAAAAATATTTAAATACGAATGTCAGTTATTTTTAGCGTTTTCCATTAGGCGGAACTAGCGGAATGCTATGCATTCAGTGTATATCTTTCTCTGTTTTGATAGCGTTAGGACCTTAGTACAACAAAACTTGCTACTTGTGGTTACAGCGACTACATTACAACTTTTTTATGTAAGATTGCGATGTCTTTCAGGCACTCGTAAACCATTGTATGATAGTACATACCGGAGTAATTACAACTTTCCGACACTAGAAGGACGGCATCCATGTTTTTCGATTGATTGATAACATCATTCTGGAACAAAAATATTCAAAATAAAAAATATGGGACCCTGGGTATTATATCAATTCAAATATCATTGGAGATGTGCTAATCTGAAATGAAAATAAATATTTATCTCTCTTCATTCTCGAGGCGCATGAATTTTAAGTGAGTAGAATTGGATTTTGATCGTAAAAATGGATTTGCTTGGTCACTAGAGTTTCAAAACAATTCTCAAAGACACATAAATGAAAATCATTTTTATCTCGATAACTATCACGGTCACAGAGTATCATGAACATGTAAAGGAAGGCTGACTTATATATTTTATTGATATTATATAAAATCTTTTGATATGGTATACATATTGTAATACTATATTAGAAAGATTATGACCTTCATGCATAATGATATAATGACTACACTAAGACAACAGAACGACCCTTTTGCGACTGGCTTATATAAGTCTATATTGGCAAGTCATTACCACTACTTTATAACGTCGATGTGACGTCGCAAGAGTGTGCCTTTCTGTCGTATTGGCATACATAGCGACGTCTTAGCATATTACAAGACATAAGTCATGGACTTTTGCGAAAGGTCTAGTAGACGTCTGTACAACCGAATTATGACCTCTGTGTGCTACTTGGGTTATCAGTTTTATCGAATGTGCTTGGACTGCATGGCCATAAATTTCAATTTGAGGTATAGTTCAATGTGTTTTGACTATAAATAGTCGTCATAAATATCAACAGGTATGTAGATAATCTAGTTATATGTTTCAATACAAAAATATAAATTATGAATTTGAAGGTTAAATAAAATTTGGCGGGATTCATGAACTAGCTCTGATATACTCTTGAGTTTTTATTTGTGTGCATCATATACCTATACCTATCGATAGTGTGCATGCTGTTTTTATATGAGAAACTTGTTAATAATGTTTTGTTTCTGTTTCATACACTACATGAATCATCAGTCAGTGCGGTTAATTTGTTGAATCAACAATGGTTATTATAATGGCTCAGTTGATGGCTATATTATATTGTAAGATTTATTCTCCATACTTTTTGGATTAAAAATTCAATGGACCAATCTTGGACCTATATCTGTTCGCCATTTTATTCATTATATTTTCATTACTTATTATTTACAGCTATTTCACTGATGATACAGATATGGATAGACAAAGAACTGAACTGACTGAAAGGTGCAGCTCAACATGGTTTCCCCAAGCAGCCCTTGGATATAAGAGGGAAGGAAACAGATAATTAGCAGTCTTTATATTGTATGACTAATACTGTTGTATGAGGAATACTGTTGTATGACTAATGAAGCATGATGAAATCGTACCTTTTTTTGGCATTGCATACTACCTTATCATATCCATTTCATGAATCAATAGCTATACTGAGAGTCGATTCAGAAACTGTTAAAATTTATTTTGAGCTCTTTTCCTCTCATGCATCATACAAAGGATATGTTTTGTATCTATCATGTTCCAGAAACGTGTCAGATGACACGTAAATTAAATCGGGCTTCAGAGAACACTTCAGTACAACCACAACGTTACTCAACTTGGGCGATGAAATTTTCAAATCTTTGGTGGATTACAGTAAGGCCTTCGACACCTTGAATCATGAATTACTTTGCAAAAAACTTCATTTTTTTGGATTTGACGAAAATGCTGTACAATTAATCAAGAACTATCTCTCACAACGGACTCATCGAGTTAAATTAGATAATAAGATGTCGAATGCCTTACCAGTTAATTTTGGTGTGCCACAAGGCTCGGTACTAGGGCCATTGTTATTCTCTCTCTCTATATATATATATATATATATAAATATATATATATATATATATATATCAGATTTCCATGAATTCATAACATCTTGCAAAATCTACCACTACGCTGATGATACCCAAATATATATCGACTTTGAGTATGAGGACTCGGATATTTGCACTACACAAATCAACAAAGATTTGGAAAATCTTTTTAAGATACCTCCGCACACAATTTGAAATTGAATGCCGCCAAATCATCGGTGACGTTATTCGGCAATCGAAATAGAAGGGCCTTGGTTGAGCAAAACTTCGCCATATCAATTGATCGCGACATTATACCTTCAACCGCGGAATGCAAAAACTTGGGTGTTTGGTTTGATTCTGAGCTCAAATTCTCCAAACATATCCAAATGCTATGTAGTACCTCTTTTGGCACACTGAAACAACTATTTCCTCACAGGCACGTCCTTCCTCAACAAATTAAGGTTAAACTATGTGAAAGCTTAATATTTTCAAAATTGTCTTATTGTGACCAGCTTTACGGGTCTGCAATAATGAACTCTAATCTGAACAGGTTACAATTAATCCAAAACTCTTGTGCTCGTTTTTGCAGTGGTCTCAGAAAATACGATCGAATATCTAATAAAATAACAGAATTGGGTTGGTTGAAAATAGATAAAATGTTCAAACTTCACACTCTCACTCTTACGCATAAAATTATAAAAACGGAGAAGCCCCCATATATATATATGGTAAACTCAGATTCCTAAAGCATAATAATGTTAATACTAGGAAAAAACAGACTTTACAGATTCCCAAGCATCGCACTTCACTCTATAAACGAAGCTTCATTTACACTGCTTCCAAGCTTTATAATGATCTTTCGACTCCTTTTAGGGATTATTCAATAATTAATTTCAAAAGAAGACTCAAACTTTCTTTTTTTTCTTTGGAATCTTAGTCACCCAACGTCTCACGAACCTTGCCATGTAAACCTAACCTGAGTCATGTATTTAATAGTTAGTATTATTATTTAGTAGTTATTTATATGCGTATATATGTGTTCAATGTGAATATGTATGTAAATTTATATGATATGTGTGTGGGTATATTTATTGAATTAATTGCATTGATGTATTTTTATTGTTTGTTATATCTATGAAATATTAATCTCTGCCACCACTATTATATTCTGTTTGCATTTGTATATTTGATCGATTTCTTCTTGTTTATTTTTTTTCTTCAAATTGTTTGTAAGAAATTGGTAAAGTTGAAAAACAGCTCTCAGCTGACACTTCACCATTTCATATTACCTAAATATGAATAACCTTTATTATTATTATTATTATTATTAAAACGATTGGTTTCAGCAATATGTTTCAGATATGTGTTTTTATGTATTCATATTCACTTATGTTATGTACCAGAAATGTTACACGTAAATCATTCCTCGTGAAACGTTTCACACCTAGGTCATTTCTGGTTTCCGCAATGTTTCAGGAACGTGTCTGAGTCAAAAGATGAAATGTTTCAAATGGAAAATGATCGGTTCCAGAAATGTTTCAGACACATATTTTGGTTTACTGAGAACAAACACCCTGTAAAAAAGCCCATATTCTACTCAGAGCAAATTCATGAAAATAAAATTATATTTCATTGCATCAGAATATTATGAAACACAAAATAGGATACCTACTACGCCAATGGTCATTCGGTTGATTTCGGAAAACTTACTGCTAACTTTTAGATTTAGTTTAGCTGCCAACTTCAGACCGGTAGGTATTTTGCACGAGCTGACTGAAAAGAATTAGCTACAGGCTACAGCAATCATAACTAAGTATATTATATCGTTAATGAAAATCACGAAACGAGTAAACTCTCAAAACGCTTATTTGGACATCGACGAAAACATATTCCTGATTTTGCTTTCGAAGGCATTCTTTGCCCCTGCTGAAACATGTTCTGCAACCAACATTACAGATAGGTCTGCGATTGAATATTAGAGGCGCTCTCAATTATGTGTGCTTGAGCTACTCCCTGCCAGGTGACTCTGTAGCGAATGGGGCAAGAAAATCACTGAATCTACGATCAAGGGAATGATTAATAAGGTAGGACTCAATTCCAAGAGAACTAATTCATGTGCATTGGAAAGAAGAGAGCAAGGAAAACAGAAGTGTGCCAGTATTTCTTCTTCATTATTTCCATTATTTCACACATTTACGAGTGGCAAAAAGCAAAATGGAGATTGAATCATTGTCTAACTTTGGTGATTGAATGATGAATATAAATGAAAATGAATGATGGGCCAAAATTAAAGAGAGACCAACTCTGATATGGAAGTCTGACGACGGTTCTCTATAGGGTTCCATTTTGATCAGTGCATGTGTTATCTACTTCTTTTATGAAGTCTGTAAACGTTTGGGACATATTTGACAACAGAACTTCAGATGGCGTTGTCGTAGTTTCGGGGTATAATTCATCGAAAGGTGTAAATGGTGTCATCTAGCAATGAAGAGCTAAACATAATTCCACTCCAAATGGTGTTTCCCAAGAATTCCAAATGATATGGAATCAGGCACTAGGCTTTTTAGACATCTCGGTCCGGCAAAAAATCAAAGGGATATAGTAAGCGTTATTTTTCAGAACAAATCAAACTTGAAAATCACTGATAGGTGTGATGGGTACCTATTTACCATAATTGTTACCTACGTTTTTCTGCAACACAGTGGTAAAGTTTCCATTTTTCATAAAGAATATCATATTTCCACGGTCAAAAATTCTCTTGGATACAATTGAGTCTTATTTGAGTTGACCACTATACTAGCGCAACACATGGTTTTTTTGAGAACAGGGAAGAACAGAAAAGAGGAAAATCGTGGTGTGGACAACACCCAAAGAGAGTAAACGTTATCTGAATACGAGGTACTAATGAGCTCTGGCCAATTAGAATCTTGTAGCGTCAATCCGCCATAGTGACGTACATGGACATGAGTACAGGTGGCCCAAGTAACATACAGAGTGGTCCAATATACATTCAAGAGCCTGCGTAACTCTCAGATATCAGGGTGCGGAGTGCGCTAGTCCGCCATTGTCCAGAGATAATGGTGGCCATGACATATCCATATACGTCACTATGACTCACAAATGATGTTTCATCTCTTTCTATTAGTGTCACCATTGTCTTATGGGGAATAGACTCTCCTACACAGATAACGTTTACTCTCTTTGGACAACAGCTACATTCGACAGGTAGAACCACGCGATCGGTCAACAACAAAAACATGTGCGAATGTTGTACCTGAATTGAGTGGTGTTTTGTTATGAAAACGAATTGAAACCGTGATACCTATTCTTGCAAAGAAATGTTAATATCAATTATTGATTTCGTAATTCTTGAGAAATCGAAAATTCAGAAGGTTATGAAGGATGATTCCGCCTGTGAATGAAACACAACTGTGCGTGCGCTTAGGAACAATATAACCCAACGTTATGTAATGGGTATTTTTTCTTGAGATTCCCTTTCCATTACAATGGCAAGAGATATCATAGATGGCGCACCCGTCGACATTGACATGTGTCAAGGAAAAATTCCACACGGCGGCATTATGAAAGTAACTTCCTTACATAAAAAAGTCCGCTGAATCCAAAAAAGTCCAATCTTGTCGATACGACGTTAGCTGAGGGAGCCATGATTATTTTGTCACCATCGCAACGACGTTTCGAGATTTTGCGACCTCATAGCTTTCTTAGCTGCGCTCCGATCGACGAGATCGTCTTTTTTTTTATTCAGCAGACTTTTTTACGCCAGCAAAAGTTATTTTCCGGAGTGTGCCCCCTTTACTTTTTTAAACGTCAACATATCCTCACGGGCGTCATCAAAAATGCATTTAGTCATGCTGTTATCGTGCAGTCTACTCTTCGAAAAATCGTAAGAAAATAAGGAACGCAGATATCGTTCTAAAAATCTAGCTCCTTTTTTTCTTGCTCCAAAGTGGGAAGAGGGAAATCGGTCTGAAACTGAAAAATCCTTCCCTAACTCGAGAACGGTTAGAGATAGATAAGTTATGCGCACGCCAATCGAATTAGTACAGAAAAAAAACTTCGTTTCGATCGGAGAGAAAAAGTTGAGAAGTGAGATTTTCGAAGCGGCCCTATACCCCGAAATTTCATCGAAAATCCAAAGTGGTCGTATCGATCTTCGGTTTGAACCAAAATGTTGGAAATCTTGCGTAGATTTTAAAATATGGTAACTCAATCCAACAGATGGGGCTTGAAATGCGAAAAACCGAGAAAAAAAACTCACAAAGTTACTCCCGTTAGAAAATTACGCAGCTGTCACCTGTCAAATATGTAAAAAAACAAACGACATCAGCTCTCCAGAAAAATGACTTTCCTACGTAAAACGGCCAGCTAAATCCAAAAAAATTACAATATTCTCTATCTGAGCGCAGCTAAGGGAGTTATGGATTTAATGTTAATTAAAACTATCGCCAATAACAAATCGCACTACTAATGGCATACTAGAATATAATAAATGTATATCTTCACTAATATTGTAAGTTTTGTACAAAAATAATCCCCAAACTACCAAAATTTTTACTTAAAGGATAATTTATCAATTCACTGATTTAAAATTACCTTGATGTAGGTCAAGAAGGGCATTCAAGTTGTGATAGGATTCCATCTCTGTCTAATTTTGTTCGTCTTGTCTAGCCTTCTTATCTGTGTATGTCTACTCTGTGCCTCCAATAGGCATTTTCATTCTAGAAAATATTTTGTGCGTATGCCTCAACTTCCGCCATGTTATTCGGACACATTATACGTGTATAACACGTGGATATGCGCTATAATCCCCGTAGTAGGCAGGCAAAAAAAACAAGCAAGCAAGTTGAAGTGTCCGAAATTTTCATATTACCCGCTTTTTTAACGTGGTGGATGCGTTGCGCTCATCATGTCGTGAAAAGGCATATGTCGATCAGCTGTCAGATGTGCACGAAACCAATAAGCCATCCTTTCATTGTGTATAATCGTCCAGTCGGAAATCTTATGAACGAACACAGACCTCATAAAATCTCTCTCTCCTTTATGTGGTCTGTGTCAACGAATAACAAGATGCGTGCGCACATTTTCAGTGGGATAAATTTGTAACGTCAATGAATGGACTACCTGAGTCTGACGTCAGAAATGGGTGGGGCTTAGCAAACCTTCCCAAATAATTCAGGCATTTTATTTCCACCCTTTTTAATGATTTTATTATCATCATCGAGTAATTTATACAGGATAGCTTCAAAACATGTTTTGAAGCCATTCTATATCGGAAAGATGATGAGTATCTATATTCCAATTGAAATAATAACATAACCTCAACAAACTGACAACTAATCAAAAATATACGCGTTTATACTTATTACGGAAGCAGATATAATTCAAAGAGAGTAAACGTTATCTAAATAGGAGGTACTAATAAGCTCTAGCCAATCAGAGTTTTGTACCATTAACGTGTCATAGTACATGGACTTGAGTACAGGTGGCCCGCGTAACATACAGTGGTCCAGTATACAATCAAGAGCCTGTAACTCTCAGATACCAGAGTGCGGAGTCCGCTAGTCCGCCACTGTCCAGAGAGAATGATGGCCATGACATGTCCATATACGTCACTATGACTCACAAATGATCTTTCATCTCTTTCTATTAGTGTCGACATTATCTTATGGGGAATAGACTCTCCTATTCAGATAACGTTTATTCTCTTTGGATAGAATTAACATATGAATATATGGCGTCTTAAAATATAAAATCGATTCGTTTGGAAAGGTTCGTCAAACTTGTGAAGTCAAGACTTAGGAAGTCCACAGACCATTGTGGTCTGTGAGGAAGTCCATTTATGTCGTCTATGTGTGTAATTCGGGTTTCTTATATTGGCAGCACTGCTGAAGACCACCAGCTGACTGAATAACAATAACCAATGTAGAAAGAGTAGGTTGAATGTAGTTCGTAATTGTCAAAAACAAAGTGGCGAGTAGTGAAATAATACTGGGGGCGTACTTATGTATTAATTTCATAAATAATAAAATTAAAATCGTCCATATTTGTTTAATCGTTATGGAATAACTGAAATATATACATACCAAGGTAGGTATTTCCTATTCCGTTTATCTTGAATGGTGGTTAGATTTCCTGATACTTTTCAGATCGTCGCCAAAATGTCCCAGAGATTTCTTACGAATATTCTACAGTGGATTCATCCAAAAGACGATGAAGGCAACGGCATTACTGCAACATGTCACATTTTTACAATCACCTTTATTAGCATGTCATTTGTGGATGTGACTTGGTTTTCCATAGGTGGGCACGTCTGTGTACCCCACCTCACTTTGGGACAGTTTTTCTGGTTTGGATTCTCCAATTCTCAGGATATCGACTATTCTGGTAAAATGTTTCATGGTACTATATACAATAAAAAAACCAAGGAAAAAATCCAGTTGAGGAAAAATTCACAAATTGAAAAAAAACATTTTTTTTGTAAATAAACTAGCCTTTCTAACCCTATAAAAAAACACAAAAAAATCCAGTGGCAGTCATAAAAAAAATAATCGCTATTTTTGGGACGAAGTGTGTAAAGCTTAGCATTTAATCACGAACCTGGATGTGATTAAATGTGCTTTACCCAAGTGTTTTAAATCTGATTTTTTGCATTTTCGCAGAAATTAAACTAATTTATTTTGTAATTGTTGCATAAATAACTATTGTGTCATTGAGTCGTCAAAACAAAATTGCAATGAGCCTACTAAGAATAAAATTCTGCGCTACCGTTGCTTGTGGTGGATTTAATTTGGAAACCAGCCTTCTCGATATGAATAATTTGACTCCCTTGCTGCGCTATGAGCAATGTATATGATGGTTGTTTATTGTTAACCTAGGTAGCACTGTTAATCACTTGTGAACAAAAGATTTGTTTCTACGTTCATGCAAAAAACAAAACTTTATTGACCTATATTTAGTAAAAAAAGTGGTTCTTTATTGCACTAGTGCAATACAATATTTATTGCACTCATCTGTCATTCTACTCCAGCGTTTTGTGATCATGACAAACATAAACGTTCAAACCTTCGTCATTTTTAGTACATTTTCTTTCTGTGATATTGTATTACATTTTAAACATGTGCATATTTTATATTATTTTCAATCATATTTATTGCATACTGGATTACGGAATTACTAGAAATTGCAATTTATCAAAAATAAAGTTTGTGTTAAATTGTGACATAGGTATTTGTTCCTAACTTTCTCAATGCAAATCGATAGTGCTAATTAATTATTGAATATTTTGCTATTAAATTACGGTTTTTATTTTCCCTCACTTAGTGCCACCTAAATAAAACATTTTTTAATTTTTTCATGAACGTAGAAAAAATATCTTAAGTAACTTGTGCAAAAAGTGTAATCTAAAATCTTTGTCTTTAAAAAAAGTTATTTAAAAAAATCGAAAATTAAATTTCAAATTCAACACCCTGTATCTCAGAAACGACGTATTTACGGACATAAGTTTATTTGGCACATTGGCTTATTTTCCTGAATTCTATGTTGGGTTAAAAAAATGCATCAACTTAAAAATCACCCTGTATTCTGTATATCTTTGGAAAATTATACTTAATAACATTTTAAGAAACAAACTTATTTACTTATTATTATTATTATATGCTGTTTGTGTACTTACAACTGTTACACACTGTCCTTTTCGATTTCATGTCTACATTTTTTGCATATAGCTCTATTCCCAGATTTTCCTTCAGTTTTATTATATTTTTCTATAAAATGTATCCAGATAGGGTCTTTTTTCCTTCCACTTCTATGAAGAGTTGACATTGTTACACTATTTGCAGATTTTTAGGTAACCTTTAGAAATTTAAAAAGCAATCACACATCCTCCTGCTCATTAGATGGCCAATTATGAAATATTGCAAGTTAGGGCTGACACATCTTTATATAAACAGTGGAGGGTTTTCTAATGTGTTCTAACAGGAATTTGCAGGACTGAGTGTTTTTCGCCAGGAACTATCTTCATTAAAATTTGAAAAATGGTAGGAAAAAATAAAAAACCTTTCGAAAATAGCAACTTGTCTTATTTATAAGAAAAAATCTATAAAAATCGGAAAAACAAAAAAAACGTATTTTTCTAAAAACAAAATTTTTCAACCCTTTTTTACAGGAGCGTTTTTTCTGACTCATGTTTTTGCTTTGTTTCAGATTATGATTGCATCAACTCGAAGATAGTCAACATGATGAGAATAACAATTTTGTTGTGTTTCATGTCGATTACATTTGCTTTGATGGGTTTTTTCCTGGAAGTACATGCACCAAAGCATCCTTTCTACAAATCGCTTAGGAAATATTCCATAATGGGGACCTGCACTGGTACGAAACATTTTTGTTCCCTCAGTTTCTTGATATAATAAAATATTTTTTCAGTGATTTGGATCATGGCTATTATTGCAATATCGTACTACATTATTGTACTCCTGGAAAACTCCTTAGCGGAAATGTATCCCAAAGTTGAATCCTCTGTCAGCTATGGAACAGGATTTTATCTGGTAGTTGCCTCAGGTGAGTATCAAAACCCAGAAAAAAAACACAATTGTTATCAGAAACATACGAAGGCGTAGAAGGGCCAACAACAAAATATTTTTCAAAAACATTTGGAATTGCTACTTTGAACTGACAATTGTCACTTTGAAGTGACAATTGTCACTTCGAAGTGACAATTGTCATTTACAAAAACATCGGGAATTGCCATTTTGAAGTGACAATTGTCAATTTGTGGTGACAATTGTCACTTCGAACTGACAATTGTCACTTGGAACTGACAATTGTCACTTGGAACTGACAATTGTCACTTCTAACTGACAATTGTCACTTTAAAGTGACAATTGTCACTTTGAAATGGCAATTCCAGATGTTTTTTAAGTGACAATTGTCACTTCAAAGTGACAATTGTCAGTTCAAAGTGGCAATTCCAAATGTTTTTGAAAAATATTTTGTTGTTGGCCCTTCTACGCCTTCGTAGAAACAACATAATGGTGGCTTGAAAAAATATGATAAATATGGAAATAACTGAAACATCACGCATAGTTTATAGAGAGAAAAATGCAAACAAACTTTGCTTCCAAGAAGACAAAAAATATAATAACCGAGGTTTTGCCAGTACCGACCATATTAACTTAGGTTTTGGTCAAGCCTGGTCATATAAGATATTTGAAAACTCAATGAACATAGGAATATTGGTTAAAATATAACAATCTTAGTCTCTTTTAAAAAATAATTCCTCGGAAAAAGTTGGAGAAATAATAGCCCATAAAATCCCGTCTTTCTGCAATATCTGGCAAGAAAAAATGTTTTCGCCATCAGGTCCGAAACTTTCATTCTGATTTCATTACACCATTCGGTAGAGAAGAATATATAAAACAAAATCACACAAGAAACCTTGTTTTACCAACACTCCTTAATAGGGTTGCAAAAAATCACCAGGGTTGCAAAAAATCACGATTTTTTTGAAAAAATCAAAAAATCTGATTTTTTGGATTAGATTGTGATTTTTTTTATTTATGCTGATTTTTTCCTTAAGGTATTTCCGCCACGAGACAGTTGAATTAGGAAATTATTTTCGACAGAATCGAAAAATTTCAAAGGACTTTTCGATTTCAAACGCGAAAAAAATTTTTTTTTTGAAGGGGGGCACTTGCCCCTCCAATTGGCTCTACAAACTTTTTTCGTTATAGAAAGTCGGCGACTCAAAAAATTGATGTCCCCCGAAAAGCGCAGCAGAAAAATTTTTTCAGACCTGGGCCCCCCCTTTCCTTTCACTAGAAATCATACATTATGGGAAAAAATTATCGTTTTTCGATAAAACTTCAATTGACTTTTTTGTACTTTTTTTACTTGATGTATCTTTACATCAAGTAAATTGTACTAAATTCTTAGAGGTCGAGATTGATGATAAACTTACCTGGAAGTACCATATGTTGACAGTGTCAAACTTAAACTTAGTAAACATATATATTTAATTCGTCAGTTGAAACAAACAGTCTCTCTTGATGTTCTCAAACTTCTATACCACAGTCTAATTCAATCAGTTATCTCCTATGGTCTTGAACAATGGGGTTTATCAGCGAAAGCTAATGAAGTCTTTGCTATTCAGAAAAAAACAATTAGAATTTTGGCTGGTGCATCTTCAAGAGAACATTGTAGGTCATTATTCATTCATTACAGTTTTTTAACTATGCCATGTTTGTATATTTACAATACTCTGATATACATTAAAAACAATATTTCAAGGATTCCAAAAAATGAACAAATCCACGATCATTTTACTAGAAATAACTCGCATCTACATCAACCTTATAGTAGATTGACGGTATCACAGAATCATCCCATGTACTGCGGGGTTAAACTTTATAATAGCCTAAATAGTGACATTAAATCATCTAATATTAATATCTTTAAAAGGCGACTCAAAATTCTGTTATTGCAGAAAGCATACTACTCTGTTGAAGAGTTTCTCCTTGAAACCTAATAGTATTACATGTTTTCATAATTTTATTTTATTTCTACAATATTATTTTTACAATATTTGTCCTCATCTGATGATCGAGTTGTTTAGCAATTGTATCATTGACTAATGTCTGTTTTTATTTATTAGAATTGTGTAGTACCTATATTTATTGTATTATATTAACTTTTAGCTGTTTGACCTGTTGGATTAGTGTGTATTTTACGTTGATGTTAGGTTATGTTCTGCTTTTACTAGTGTTATTGTGAATGATAACTAATTCAATAAATGTTTGATTGATTGATTGATTGTAGTACTCTTTTTGAACTTTTTTTTTCGGGGGGGAAGGGGGGGAGAAGTAGTTTTTTGTTCGCGTTCAGACCCTCAAATGGTCCCCCGTCCTTCTTTAAAAAGTCCCCTGGCACAATCCGCATTTCTGTACGACCCCCCCTTTAGGCTGTGCGCTTCCCCGTGGACTATTTCGAATAACGAGAGTAGTTTTGATTATATCTGTCAAACTAGATGGTCAATCACTTTGTTTTTTTTTCACAATATCTGTGATATCCTGCTCTAGCTCCTCCTCGTTCATCATAAACTTCTTAATTTTAGTACTAACGGTAGAATTAATAATGTGCTGTTTGCCTATGCATGGTCCATATGTTACTTGTTAATTGAGTCAACTTCAATTATATATATCTCGGGTTCGGGATCGTGAAACTTGTTAAAAGTTTATAGAGGTGTTGTTCACATGTTAAACAATACGTATGCCAAATTTTAATAATTTCCTAATTCAACTGTCTCGTGGCGGAACTACCTTAAATATGGAAATAATGAAAGTTAAAATCATTAATTTTCATTATTTTTCTCTATTCGCCCAAAAATATTTATTGTCTAGATTTACAGTTAGAAAATCTCCTCGGCGACATACAAAAAAACTTGTGCTGACAGAAAATTTTCGGCAGCGTGCCGCGTCTTTCCTGTCAGATCAAGAAAATTCGTTCGTCTTTATAATGTGCGGTTGACGCGAGTCGGATCATTTCTTAACTTATAGTCGGCCCATACATAAGTAAATTGGGTGTTTCATGTTCTTATCCTTTCCTAAACACATATTTTGTTTGTTTTTTGTAGGTTAGCCTGAGTAACGTTTTTGTTCACTGTACATATTATAATATCATTTATGTATTCGTTAATATTTTTTATTTGTTATTATTTATTCGTGTAGGTAATATTATAAACTATAAACTATTTTTGTTGTTGTAAACTGTTTGTGTTTTCTTAAGTTTAATTTACGAATATTTACGTTGGACTGATGTTTTTACACTTACATAATGTATGTAAATGCTTAGTTTTAAATAAACTACAGTAAAAACCGAATATAACGACATCGTTTATAACGACAGATCGGTTATAACAACCGAATGGCAAGGTCCCGGCCGAATCTATATGAACTAATAAGTACACATACCGCCTATAACGACATCGGATACAGCGACATATCGCTTAAAACGACGAAACTTTATCGATATTCATCGGCTATACATCGGCTATAACGACCAACCGTTCACCTATTCCAAAACATTACGAACAATTTTCACCTTTATACTAATAATATGAAGGAATATTTTGCTATAGAACCTCTTTCCCGCTCTTTGCCATTTGACCTTGCATGTTTTACGACTTATTCAGTGCGATAGTTGACCGCGTGAATTACAGGTTGATTTCAAAACATTTGGTTTAGATCGTGTGATTACGCGTTACTATGTCGCAAAAAAGAAAAAGGAAAGTGTTTAATATTGAAGAAAAATCACATATTATATGGAGATTAGAAAATTGCGAGTCAAATAGTGAAATTGCAAAGGAATGTGGAGTCTCACACTCTACGATATAAACGATTTGGAAGGATAGAGATAAAATAAAAGCTCTTTTCGATAACAACTCTTTGAAAATTAAATGATCGAGGACATCTGAACATAAAGTTATTTGAAAACAAGTTCATATGCATAACCTATCCCCATACTACAAACAGACATAATATATACATACATACTTGTGTATATTGTTTATAACAACTATCGGACATAACGTCCGAAGTATACGGTCCCTTCAATGTCGTTATATCCGGTTTTCACTGTATCTTCCTTTCTGCTTCAGTGACTTGTTTTTACAGCAATTTATAATTTGATTTAAATCAGGATTAAAATTGAAAAAATCAGTTGATTTAAATCGTTGCAACCCTGCTCCTTAAATAAAACAAAAACCCATGAAAAGGGGGTTTTGTAGAGAAAATTCCTTGACCTTAGAAAAAATGTCAATCTTTCTCTTTTTACACGCTTTATATTAGCTTCACTTGTATGTTTGTTTGTTTGTTTGTAACCGACTCCTTTGGGCGCGATTTTGACCCACTTCTAGACGTACGAATGATTTGAAATTTGGCAGGTGTACATAATTCCGGTGACAATGCATTAAGAAATTTTTGTTTGAAAAAAAAAACAAAATGGCGGATGAGTTTTGTGATTATGGTCCGATTCGCCTCAAAATTGGTATCTGAGGGTTTTCGTGGTGATGATTCTTTTGTCAAAACTGAAAAATTCAAGATGGTGGCTCCAAAATGGTAGACGAGTTTTGTGATTATGGTCCGATTCTATTCAAAATTGGTATGTGGGGGTTATTGGGGTCCAATATTATGATTCTTTTGTAAAAATTTAAAAATTCTCGATGGCGGACGAGTTTTGTGATTATGGTCCAATTCTATTCAAAATTGGTATGTGGGGGTTTTTGGGGTCGGAGATTATGATTATTTTGTGCAACACCCCTTACTTTTGAACCCCAGATTTTAAATTATATGATTCAAATTCAACAAGGTGAAATCACTTTGCCGATAGGCTGCTCAGATGGATACGGTTAGGCCGTGAGTAAGGTTCAATTAATGACTTTTCCTAGTTAATCAAATTTGGCCACTAAAAAAATTATACATTAATTAACTTGACTAGTTCAAGAGTTGGGCGCCAGACTTGCTAAATACAAAAGTCAAAGATAAATAAAATTAAATAAATGTTACCTAGCTTGTATGGGAAGGCAAATAAATATGCAATAAATCAACTTAACAAATTTATTCCAGTTGGAATTAAAATTATTGAATAAGATATATAAAAAAAATTAACAAATACTAGAAGAGTATTGAACTTCTCTTAAAAGAATGGAAAAATTACATAAAAAAAACCAGTATTTTTGACTCTGATCAAAATTCGAACATTTACACCTATGATTCCTCCAGTTGTTGGTGCCACGAATATACCTTCGGAGATCTTGAGCGAGATAGATGAAGGCTAGTTTCTTGAAGCTGGTCTCAGCGGTTCTAGGAGGAACTTGGTTTCAGCGGTTACGATGAAGATGGTCTTGGGTGGTTCGATAGTTGATTTCAGACCCCCTTATCGGCGTGAATTTAGTTATCTTCACGGACCAGTGCTGATATTGATGTGCTGTAAGACCTCCCAGGCTACTAGTCCTTCCGTCTCCGTAGATGGGTTCCCTCCGTGGTATATATCATTCGAAGAAGATGATAGGAATCAAAATATGTACAAAAAGGGGAGAACGAAGGATATCCTTTGAACCTCAAGTTTTATGTTTCAAATTTTAATCGAGAGTCAAAAGATAGATGCAAATGATAGCATACAATAAAAATCTCAGTCTATAAAATAAAAGTGAAAGAAAAATAATAAATAGAATCCAATCTGCTATTCGGAGTTAAATTTATAAGTTAATTTTAATAATTTAAAAAAATATTAAAAATGAACAAAATTTAAAACCAAACAAAACAAACCTCACCCAAAACGTTATGTTCAAATTCGGTTAAGTTTTGAAACAAGTAAGTTTTGATAAGGTGATTTTATGTACCAGAAGGGTAAAAAAAATTTAATAAGGAAAGGTATTCCAAAAGAAATATAAAAATTTCCTTGAAATTTTACCAGAGAAAAAATATAGTATTTTAAAGCAAAATACTATAAAATTGCCAGAGAAAAAATCTACTATTTTAAAGCAAAATATTTAAAGGTTGCCAGTACAAAAATATACTATTTTAAAGCAAATGCCAAAGGAAAATATAGCGTTATAACCAAAATACTCTAGTAAGCTACAAAAAAAATATAGGGTTTCTGAACCAAGATAATAATCAGAGTAAAAGTATACTCTTCAGCCAAGATAAGAAGAGAGAGACACACGTCTTTCAGTGGGCACGACTCTCTTAGATGGAGATAAAGTGAAATAATTCCTTTTATTGAAGAATTTCCAGAGATAAACCGAAGAGGGAGACCACACGTCTTTCAGTGGGCACAACTCTCTTTGGAAAAGATAATGTTGAATAATTCTTTTAATTCAAGAATTTTTAAAGATAACTGGAGAGGAAGACCTCACGTCTTTCAGTGGGCACAACTCTCTTAGATAAAGATAATTTTGAAATAGGGCGGCAATTCCCTTTTCAAATCGATAAACAGGTAATTCTCAAAAATTGTGAATCGCCCTGCTCTTGGCGACAAGGTAGTAACTGAAGTGAATTGACTCTGCAACGATCAAAAATCAAATAAGCTACACTGGGAATTGAATAGAGTAATAGATATAAGAAATTTATTAAACGGAAATCAACTTTACGCTTGAGGCATATATTGAATCGAATCGAGTGTTCTGAGACTGTTAGGCCAGAGGTACAACTCTCTCCATAAGCAATTCTTTCTCAAGAGAAAAGAAAATTACTCTCATAAACATATAGTTATGAAATAAAGAAAATTGCTTACCAGAGAGCCGTCCTATTAGTCACTCCAAACTGTGTCCCAGAACAATCAAATACGCCCTTCGCTTCAATTGGAATCCTTGGAACAATCCACTGGTTGTGTGAGGTAAATAAGCTCTAGTCCATTCAAATTACCAATTAACTGGTACCTAAAAAAATGCAAAAGCGTAGAACTGATTTCCAATGAAAAAATCAGTTCCCAATATTCGGAACAGATGTTACGTTAGCCACAATATGTAGTATGAATGATTTGTCAAAATGGCCGAAATATCTATATTTAACCTTCAAAAATTACCATGCGGTATAACCAAGAATTCTAATATTACAAGCCTAAGGAAAAAGAAGAAAATGCTAATCAGCTACAACATTAATTGAAAGATAAAGAGAGTAATATTACTCAATTAAACTCCAGCAGTGAAACTCATTTAACATATAGATCGTACAAATCAAACTCACTCACTCAGTACACCTGCCTATCTCGACGTTCCATTCAAGAAAGAGAACGATTATCCTTTCGGTTCGACGAAATCACAGTTCACCTGTTTTTCATTCTCGGTTTCTTTCCTATTTAAAAAAACTTGGAAAAAACCAAACGCTCGATAAACCCGATCGACACGAAAATGAAATGTCACGGTCACACTGTCAAAATACCATTTTCTAGGGACAATAATGAACGCACATTCTTCACGACCTGAGCGCAGTGACTACTGACCCGTACTACCGTAAAGATAACCGGAAAAGTTATGAGAAATTGGTTATGTGTAAGGACGTAACGAAAAATTCGTTACATTTGTCATAATTGAAGGATTCAAGATGGCGGCTCCAAAATGGCGGACGAGTTTTGTGATTATGGTCCGATTCTATTCAAAATTGGAGAATAATAGTTAAAAAAATTAAATAATAATAATAATAGTTTGAAAAACTAAAAAACTCGCTTTAATAGAAAACAAAACTAAAAAGTTGAAAATAAATAATAGTTTAAAAACTATAAAACACGCTTTAATAGAAAACTAAACTAAAAAGTAGAAAATAATTTTAAATGAGTTTGAAATAAGAATAAGTGATTAACAACAAATTTATTTCATCGTAAAAAAGCGTGGGGTGCTTTTTAAGATATTTTCATAATGATTCTACTTTTACCAATATCTGTATTTATTATTAACAATTGAAAACCCTTTTTTAAATCTTATTTCAAACTCATTTAAAATTATTTTCTACTTTTTAGTTTCGTTTTCTATTAAAGCGTGTTTTTTAGTTTTTAAACTATTATTTATTATAAAACAGTCCGGTAACAGAAGCCCTATAAAACCCTGTTTTGTGCCAAGCTTGATAAACTGATACATTGAAAAACCCCTTGTTGTGGTATTGAAAAATCATTTGTTATAGAAAAAAAGTTGTACAAAGAAAAACGGGTTTTTGCCAACAAACTATATGAAAAATCCCATCGGAATGTTGGACACTGACTCTTTTCCTGAAAACACTTTGTATTAAAAACACAGGAACTTGAGTTTTAACGACTTTGGTTCAAAGAAAACAATGGAAATCCATAAAAACCGGAGGTTGTGGTCACGTGATTGTGGATAAAATTGATTGACCACAGAAAGATTGGAATAGGAACAGAAGCTGTACATAGCTTTTTACCAAGCTTGGACATATGGGAAAAATAGGAATGCTGATAAAAAAATGTGAAGTTGAAGACTCCTTCAAAAAAATCATATATGGGAAGAATGTAGAGAAGCAATAAATCCACTCGAACCTGGATACCTGGCCATATCCAGTCATAAAAGATAGTCAAAAACCAAAATTTTTGCCCACACGCCATAACAATCTTTGAAAAATTGCACGAGATCCTGGGTTTTACCAAAATGGTTCATAGAAAACAAAAAACCATAGAAAAGGCACTAATACTGCAATGAAAAATTAATCATTTGGTTTTCTTGTTTTAATCCAAAAAATACCAAAGAGATAAAACAGTTGCTCAAAAAATTACATGTGCATGCAATGGGCAATGAAATCAGAAAGACAAATATATATTGCTGAAAAAATCATAACCATTCCTAATTGCCTTATCATCTACATTGATAATGATATATTATTTTCAACATTTTATGAATAAATTCCATTTCCAAAAAGGCCTCATAATAACGATGCTTTAACAAAAATGCATTGATTTACACGTACTTACTAAAAAGCACAAAATATCACACATCCAAAGCAATTGTTTTTTACTTTTTAGCGCATTTGTATAAAAGCTTGTCTTAAAATTTTTTTTTACATTATTATTTTTTAAATCGAGTTTTGTGAGCGCAAATCTCTAAAGTTTCAGAGCTGCAGTTTTTGCAATATTTTCCGTATATGTATTATGTAGTCTTTCCTAATTCAGAGTTCTTCTGAAGTTTATTTCTCTACACAAAATGGAGAAGTAGAAATCCAATTTTCTTTAACAGGGGGATTTCCACCAACATTTACAGACTTTGAAAAAAAAAATATCAAAAACAAACTCCAATTCAAAATTTTGCATCTTCACTAATTTTGGTGCACTGTTTACAATGTTAGCAACAAAAACATCCGTTTGCAAAGCTAAGTGTGATTTCGGGGGTAAACACTTCCCCAACTTTATCCTACAAAATTTTTCCAGTTTTAATTAGAAGTTATGATAATTGAAAGTTTTTTTTTAGACAAAAAGGCACTCCGTGTCAAGTCGAGAAATTCAAGGTTGAAGATTACCTTTTTTGTTCAAAAACCTTAAAATTTTCATATTAGTCGAAAATTGGGAAAAACTATACAAAACCATCGAGATAGTTCCTACCATCTACAACTAAACTAACCGTTCATGTTCACAGGAAATATTTTTTATTTTTGCCAGTACAACTCCCTGCATACAGTATCAATTCACAAAAACACACAATCTACCTTGTATTTCTCTAAAACGTTCCGACCATTTTATTTTCTGTATGTTAGTATAAATCACCCTGTTTGCCAATATGAAATGAATTTTTGTCAAAACGCCATATTCAAGATGATGATTCTAATAAAGCGGACGATTTTTGTGATTTCTTGTGGGGATTGTATTCCAAACTATTGTTACCTGAGAGGTATATTTTGTTTTAATCAAATATCTCTGTTGGTATGTGTTACCATTGTTCAAAGATATATAGTGAGTCAACTATATGGGTTTATCATTGGATAAAATGGAGCCCATCAGTAGATGAGTTAGTACGTTGCGGCCCAATAAGAATGAGATAAACGTGGCCCGAGTGAGATAGAACAAATTTAACACGAATCATAATTAACATTTTTTCTTACTGCCTCTTTCTAAACAGAAGTATCGTTGTGAACAGTTGAACAGACATTGACGGACTATATATCTTTATACAATAGTGTTACTTCCCGGCAGACACTCAGTCTTCAGCCTCTTATTTTCAATCCAGGTGGCATCACATGCTGCGGAATCATATACACCCTCTTCCCCTTCAGTGCTTCATCCAATGCCGTAGATGACGATAGATGTCTTCTGGACGCATTCGACGATGGCTTGGAGACCTTCCACAGCCCCACACCCCCCCCACCCTATTGCCTTTTACCCCCGCCATATACTCCTTGATGGAGAGTGGCGGGGTGTTTTGTTGAGTACCAAAGCCTGGTGTTAAAAGGTACGGAGATTGTTGTGAAATAGAGTTTCCTTGTTCTTGATCTGGAATTAAAAAACTTGTTTGCAATACTTGCACTGAAGGTGTCTTAAAGAGGGTGAATGTTCATCAGAGAGTTGAGGGTTTCCTTTCTTTCGGCCTAATTTACTTTAATCTTTCCAGCTTCCATAAATATATCATAGAAATATTCACTGAAATATTGAAGCCCATAAAAACTGGGGTTGTTGCCGATTCTGGTCATATGAAACATCTAAAATCTCTGAACCACAGAAATATTGGTAAAAATATGTCAAACTGAGTATTTCCTCAAATAATTCCATATAGGAAGGAATTTACAGAAACCCAAGTCATAAAGCCCATGACAATCAGATTTTTGCCAATAGGCCCTTCAAAAATCATCTAACCATGGGAATATTAATTTGCAAGACTCTTTTTATAAGCACTATTCTATAAATAATATAAAAGCAAAATTGCACAAGAACCTTGGTGAAAAGGAGAAAAAAAAACATAAAAACGAGGTTTTGCCAACATTGGACATATTATGATTGTTGAGAAAATTGCTAGATCAAAGAAAGATTGGTGGAATATCAATCCTACTTTTTAATACAACAGTTCACGGACAGAAGACTAGAAAACATGTCACAACTGAAAATGTTTCTGTATAGAAGGTTGCAGCAACAAAAAAGCAAAGAAACCAACCTGGGTTTTTGCCACCCCAACATTGATTGTTTTTAAAATTGATTGGAAAGAAGTGCAGACAAACAAGTTATATCAACGAAAGTTTACAGAAAAACTGGTTTTTGCCAACAAACTATATGAAAATTGGGATACTGGCCAGTCGGACTGTTTTACTGAAAACCATTCTATATAGAATGTTAAAGGAACAAAATTGCATAAGAACTAGTGATTTAGCAACCCTGGTTCAAAAAACACAATGAAAATTTTTTTGTCAAAAAAATGCCTCAACAATACCAATGAATATTGAAGAATATGTCGATATTTTGCCTCTAAAAAAACCCAGCTGAAGAAGAAAAAACCCACAACAACCTGGGTTTTTGCCAGCTCTGCTCGTATACAAATAATTTTGCAGGGGAACAAATTGAAGAAATAAAAACCTGGGTTCTGGTGATAACCTTTGATCATTGAAATATTGACTGAAAACCATCCCATATTGTTAGATTCCAGAATTCAAAATACGGGTTTCTGTTAATCCTGATCATATGGGACATCGAAAATCCACTTGGCCATGGGAATCTTGATCGATCTGGCAATCCAAGTATGTCTCAAAAATCATTAAAAAAGTCCTTGAATGAGATTGAAAGAATAACAAATGGGTTTCTAACATCTCTGGTTATAGGAGTCATGAACAAAAGACCTTGAGAATTGGGCTTTTGCCAACTCGGGGTCAGTGAGACCTTTTGACCAATGGGGGATATTGTTAAAATATATCGAACCATTGTGTATGGGAGGTTATAGAAAAAAGAACCCAGGAGCCTAGGTTTTTGCCATCCCTATTTGGAAGAAAACAACGAAACCCCATAAACGCAACATTTTTTTGACCAGAGGAATATCTGTAAAAACTGATCTGTATAGGAAATGGTTATAGAATCAAAAGTATACAGTAATATGGGTTTCTGCCAAACCTTGTCTCTCAAGTTGAAAGATTCAAAAAAACTGTGGTTTTGCCAACATTAGTCTGATGTTGACAAATTCCTCGACCTTGACAATAATAATAATTTATGTGAATCTACTTGGCCATGGGAATCTTGGGCAATCCAAGTCGGTTCTCAAAAATCATTAAAAAAATCCTTGAATGAGACTGAAAGAATAACAAATGGGTTTCTAGCATCTCTGGTTATAGGAGTCATGAGCAAAAGTCCATGAGAATTAGGTTTTTGCCAACTCGGTTCAAATGAGACATTGAGAAAACATTGACCAATGGGGATATTGGTCAAATATATCAACCTGGTTGAAAATCATTCTGTATGAGAAGCTATAGAAAAAAAAGAGCACAGGGGCCTAGGTTTTTCCATGTGTGTTAGGGAGAAAACCACATAAAACCCAAAAACTGTTTGGCCAGAGAAATATCAGAAAAAACTGTTCTGTATAGAAAATAGAGTTATAGAATCAAAAGTGTACAGTAACGTGGGTTTTTGACAAACCTTCCCTCTTAAGTTGAAAACTTAAAAAAACTGTGGTTTTGCCAACACTCATCTGATATTGGCAAATTCCTCGATATTGACAATAATGATAATTTATGTCAATCTACCATAGGAATCTTGATTAATCTGGCAATCCAAGTCTATTCTCAAAAATCATTAAAAAAATCCTTGAAAGAAATTGAAAGAACAGCAAATGGGTCTCTAGCATCTGTGGTTATAGGAGTCATGAGCAAAAACTTATGAGAATTGGGTTTTTGCCAACTTGGGTCAAATGAGACATTGAGAAAACTTTGACCAATGGGGAAATATATCCCAGTTCAAAACCTTTATGTATGGGAGGTTATAGAAAAAAAAAGAGCACAGGGGCCTAGGTTTTTGCCATCCCTATTTGGGAGAAAACAAAACCTTTAAAACCCAATTTGGCCAGAGGAATATTAGTAAAAACTCTTCTGCATAGGAAATGGTTATAAAATCAATAGTATACAGTAACCTGGGTGTTTGCCAAACCTAGCCTCTCAAGTTGAAAGCTTCTAGAAAAACTGTGGTTTTGCCAACACGGGTTTTATGTTGGAAAATTTCTCGACCTTGACAATAATGATAATTTAAGTCAATGTACATGGAAATCTTGATCAGTCTAGCAATTCAAGTCTGTTCTTAAAAATCGTTAAAAACATACTTGAATGAGATTGAAAGAACAACAAATGGGTTTCTAGCATCTGTGGTTATAGGAGTCATGAGCAAAAGCCCATGAGAATTGGGAAGCAACATTGGAAATCGAATTGGTAAAATAACCAAAGGAAAAAAAAAGAGCACTGGGTTCTAGGTCTTTGCCATTTCTGTTTGGGAGAAAACAAAACCCCATAAAACCCAAAAATTTTTGACCAGAAGAACATTAGTAAAAACTTTCTGCATAGAAAATGGTTATAAAATCAAAAGTATACAGTAACCTGGGAAAATAGTTAGAGAATCAAAAGTGTACAGTAACTTGGGTTTTTGCCAAACCTTTCCTCTTAAGTTAAAAACTTAAAAAAACTGTGGTTTTGCCAACACTCGTCTGTTCTAAAAAATCATTAAAAAATCCTTGAAAGAACAATAAATGGGCCTCTGTGGTTATAGGAGTATTATTTATACCCTTGAGTATTATTTATACCCTTGAGTATGGGAGACCACTTAACCATATAATTTTGCCACCATGAACATAGAAGACATTGGAAAAAAAACATGTGAACCCATTTTTCCCCTTTATGTGATCAAATCACCGAAAATACTAAACTTCTAGTCACTGTATGTGTGTCTTCTCAATGGAAATTTTTCGTAATAAAAAGCGAAAACAAATCTTCCTCTTAGTATTGCAAATAATGATATATACATATCCATTACTCTTCATGTGATCTATTGTACAGACCCTCTTTATGTTGATTTGTAATTTATAGTGTATATTTTGCTAACAGAGAGAAATATATATGTATATGATAAATCTTACCAAAAAACCATGTGATAGGTTTATTATCTAGTCCTTATGAATCCATTTCAACCTAGTCTGCAAATGAAAAAAACCAAAGCAAGGTTTTAAGACCAGTAGATTTTGAATAAAATTTCCGAATAACAAATCTCAGTTTTTTATTGATGTTAGATGTCAATCGAAACAATGAATCTCGTTTTTTTATTGTAATCATATCATTTTGTGATAGTATGAAACTTGGTGCATTTGTTTCAGGAAAACTTTATCACCTATTTAAAATCTCTGAATAATGTCCAATAACCTGCACAATACTTTTATGACTTCCTAGAATTTATGACAAAATATCTTTGATGGGAGATTTTTATTATATCCAATAACGTTTCAGATTTATAGAAAAATTTAATTTAGTTTATGCTTGACATGTTTTAGTGAGAATTATGTTATGCATATTTTTGACAAACAGTTTCAAGTGATAGTAAATGACAATTTTTGAATTATGAAAAAATATTAAAATATTTGTTAGAAGACTATGGAATCGAATTGTATATTTCTTCCATTGAAAATGTTTAAGTTTAGTTCAGTTTATTTATGTCTTTATTGGTTTATTAATTATCAAAATGATAAATTTTCTTTTGATAGCATTACAATTGAATTAATGTTCATAGTCTCTTTTCCCAATCAGATCGCATATCTGATAAAATAATAGTAATTTTGTATTTTAGTTGTATGAAATATATTTTTTGTCAAATTTTTGCTTGTTTTATTAACCCCACTATTATTATTACCAATAATTCTTCGTCACACAAGATTTGGATGGTATAAAAAATGTTCATTTAAGTGTTTTGCAAAATACACGTTGAAGGTTCCAACTTGGGGCCATTCTTGTTCGTCCTATGTTTTGGGTATTTTCTAGGTTTTGTCTTTCTGATATTCCCGGAAAAATATTCGATATATTTTTGATAGAACTATATGAAAATGGAATTGAAGTATGAAATAAAAATTATTTATTGAGGTTTTTTTTGTATTTATTTATAAATAAACGATCAAAATTGTTATTTTTAATTTGATTCAGTTTGTTTTTTAGTTGACATGAATGAAATTTATTTTAATTCATAATTTGGGTAGTTTTTTTTACTGTGTAGATTTCATATAGTTCCTTCCTCAAAGTTCTAATTTGGGGCCATCTGTGTTCCTCACTTATGTTTTTTCTAGGATTTGGATTTTTTCGAATATATTCGAAAAACTGGCTCTTAATATCAACTACTTTAAAAATAAAAAATAAAATGTTTGCTCAGTAAAATAGAAAATAACAGTTCAATTAACTTGTATGTTTGTTTGTAACCGACTCCTTTGGGCGCGATTTTGACCCACTTCTAGACGTACGAAAGATTTGAAATCTGGCAGGTGTACATAATTCTGGTGACAATGCATTAAGAAATTTGTTTGAAAAAAAAAAATGGCGGCTCCAAAATGGCGGACGAGTTTTGTGATTATGGTCCGATTCTATTCAAAATTGGTATGTGGGTGGTGAATTGATTATTTGTGTCATAATTGAAGATTCAAGATGCGCCCAAAATAACGGAATAGTTTGATATGTCAACTATTCAAATTGATGTGAGTTCCTTGGTGAGATTAGATTAATTGTCAAAATCAAGGATTCAAGATGGCGGCTCCAAAATGGCGAAGTTGATTATGGTCGTTCTATTCAAAATGAGAATAATAGTTAAAAACTTAAATAAAATTAATAATAGTTTGAAATAAGAATACAGTGATTAACAACAATTGACATTAACAACAATTGACATCAAGCACCCCACACTTTTTTACGATAAAATAAATTTGTTGTTAATCATTGTATTCTTATTTCAAACTGATTTGAAATTATTTTCAACTTTTTTGTTTAGTTTTCTATTAAAGCGTGTTTTTTAGGTTCTAAACTATTGTTTATTTATAAGCTTTTATTCAACTTCACATTTGTATGTATGTATGTTTAGTTCAAAGCTTGCAAGTGAATTTTGACCCACTTCTAGTTGTCCGATTAACGTGAAATTTGGCAGGTGCTCATAGTTCCGGTGACAATGCATTATGGAATTTTTGCGGTTCCAATATGGCGGACGAGTTTTGTGATTATGGTTTGATTCTAATCAAAATTGGGGGGTTTCGGGGACAGAGACCACGAATTTTTTGTCAAAATTCATAAATTCAAGATGGCGGCTCCAACATGGTGGCGAGTTTTGTGGTTATAGTCCGATTCGAATAAAAATTGGTATGGTTGTACTCACAGAATAACCTAGGTCAAACAATTAAAAAAATATTTTATCTTTTTTAGTGCATTTGTATAAGAGCTTGTCTTAAATTTTTTTTTAATCATTTTCATTTGTTAAAACATTATTGGACTGCCTCTTATTTTCTCCTCTCAAAATAAAATTTTTAAATTTTTTTACGAATTACCATATGCAAAGAATTTACAAAGCAATTGGAATGATTTACATCGGAAGATAAGATTTCATATTCATAGAGTTTGCGCTGGAAATTATTTCAATTTTCTTAGCTTCTTCCAACTAAATCAGATACAGAACATGTATATCAAATGGTAAGAACAACAGAACTTTCAGAAAAAAAGGATATTATGTGTGGAGTGCCACAAGGATCAGTTTTAGGACCCATTTTATTCTTATTATATGTCAATGACCTTGCAAATTTGAGCATTTCTGGAAAATTCACTCTTTTTGCTGATGACACGAAGATATTGTGGAACAACAAAAACTCAAATGATTTACACAATGCTATATCTACTGATATGAAAAAAATTAAGGAGTGGTGTGATGCTAATTTGTTGTCTTTCAATATCGCTAAAACAAACATTTTATCATTCAGATATGCTCTTGATGACCTGTCATTTGGTGATAACTTAGTGATCAAGAACGAGATTCAAACTAAATTTCTAGGTATTCACATTGACAATAAGCTCAAATTTATTGAACATATCAAACATCTTAAAAGTAAAATTTCTTCTGGATGTTATGCAGTGAGAGTAACTTCAATAAATTTGGGAATTAAAACTGCCAGAACGGTGTATTACGCCCTCTTAGAATCTCACCTACGTTATGGAATACCGTTCATGGAGTATGCAATTCATCAGCCCTTCTGTCTGTATTAGTACTGCAGAAACGGGCTATCAGGTATATGTGTAAGATTAAACCTCGTGATTCGTGCAGACACAAATTCGTTGAGGAAAAGATTTTAACAGTGATTGCTTTGTTCATTTTGGAATCGGTTTGTCTCATTTACAAAAATATGTCCCTATTTGAGGCTTCGGCAATTCTTATAACACCGTTCCACAGGCTGAAATTGCCAATTCCTTCAACAAATTTGGCCAGGGATTCTATTTATTACAATGGGGTCAAGATGTTTAATCACTTGCCAAACATTTCTGGCTGATAGACCCTATTATAATTTGCAAGAGTTCTATAATGATAAATTTACGTGACAAAATGTGCATATTTGAATATATGTTGTATAAGATTTTTGTTTATATTCTTCCTTGGATATAGATGTTTGTTTGTTTGGTGTAATATGTGTGTTCATTTATGTAATATTATATATGATTGTATATGTTTATATGTGTATTATATAAGTTTTGATACGATTTTTAAACAAAACTTTACACAACCATGTTGATACAAAATTCGACGATGAACTTTATAGTGTATGTTCTAACATTACTTTTCCCTAGGTGTTTTTATATTTACATTTTATATGTTCTAGCTTTACTTTTCCGTAGGTGTTTTCATATTTACATTTTATATTTATATTTATTTTTCACAAGCTTTGTCCACAAGATTTATTCTTAATGACAATAAAGTATATTATTATTATTATTATTATGAATTTGTGCATTTTAGATGACGCAAGTATGATTTTTCTGGAGACAACATGTTTCTTGTTTGGTTCACCATTATCATTATTATTACCAGGATCTCTAACAATTCCTTACACATGATTTCAGTAGTATGAAACCATACTACAAAGTGCACCTTGGAGTTCTCCAAGGTTCCATCTTGGGGCCAACCTTTTTCCGCATTTTCTAAGATTTGGGTTGTTTTTTTCAGATATATTCGTGAAAATTGTTCTTATATAACATAAAACAACTTTAGAAATTTTAAAAAATAACTATGACAATAGAATTGAATTGTGAAATTATTGGCCCTGTAAAATAGAAAATATTACACTTTCAGTTACCTCTTTTTTTTTTGTTAATACGAATTTTTGACATTAAGTGAAATAGAAAATAGTCAAGTTGAATGTATTTCTTTTTTTTTGTTACCTATATTTTGTATTATTCGTGTAATGACAATTTCCAGAATCCGAAAAAATATTCAACAATATTTCATATTAAAATGAGCAATTTTTTGATATCTTGTAAAATCGGAGTTGCTCTCATTTCTTATTTTTTATTTACCGATATTATTACAAAGTGCACCTTAGATGGTTGGTAAGTTCCATGGAGTTCCGACTTCGGACCATCCTTGCTCCTCACCTATTTTGTGTAAGTTTCTGGAGTTAGCTTTCTCCCGAATAAATTCGAAAAAAAGTTTCAATATAAAATCACAATTTCCAATATATATATATATATATATATATATATATATATATATATATATATGACCCATTTTCCAAGTCTCGCATGGAAATATGTTAGTTTTTTGTAATTTGGGAGCCTCCTTGAAATTTTAGATGGATCGAATATTTTTGAGGGGATGCTTAAAAATTTTTAAAATTTCGAAAATGGTCAAAATTCGATTTTTTTTATTTTCATTTTTTCTTTGTCATGGCGGCAATTGTTTTACATTATATCCTGAAAATTTTAGAGTAAACATTTTTAAAGGCCGCTCAAGAATTTTGAATCTTGGGGAGTACTATAGATTAGAAGTTTCCGAGCGACCTTCAAATATTGATTTTGATACCCTATATATCTTATATATCCTCGTCCTTGGCATCCAGAATCTTCGAGCGGTTCGTGGAAACATCAAGATCATTCGATGGGGAAAGCACAGCGTGATGAAAGATCAGTCGGTCGTCATATTTCTGAATTTCGCATTAATAAAAAACCGTCACATCGCCTGGCCTGGGCGAGATAAACAACACAGAAGCGTACTCTACTCATTTTCGTAACAATAATTCAACTATAAAATATGTTTTCATTAATAAAAACTTGTTTCACAACCTTTGTTATAATATTATCTACAATTGTAATTACATAATTCGAAATACGTAACAAAAACTTCTAATTTATTTCATGTCAGTTCCATATTTCAAATTAAATTACTATTCAGAGAATATATTCAAGCTGATCAATGAGTAAACAATTTTTTGAATTTTTTAATTTTTTTTATTATTCATATTAAGTATGCTTGTACCAATATATTCATTTGTATTTTTATGTATCTCATGGTTTATATTGTAATGGATTGTAGGAAAAAAATAGAGCCTTAAAATGAATATTTAAAGGTTGAAAACGTCTAATCTATAGTACTCCCCAAGATTCAAAATTCTTGAGTGACCTTTAAAAATGTATACTTTGAGCTTAAATTGTCAGGATGTAATTTTTTTATATTACAAACAATTGCCGCAATAAAAAAGAAAAAATTAAAAAAAAAAATTTTTCTTGAGTGACCCCTTAAAAATATTTGATCCATCTAAAATTTCGAGAAGGCTGCCAAATTACAAAAAACTAACATATTTCCAAGAAAGTTGAAAACTATTGAAGGTTGAAATTTAAATGAGAAAAAAAGACAACCAAATATAATAAAGAAATTTATTGAAATTCAACAGTTTTTACAATGTTACAACCAAGAACATAAAAAAATATTGAAATATGATAAAACTCGACATAAAAATATTTCTAATAAAAAACTTGATTATAAGACAGGATTCCCAAAATTGAATTCCTTCAATTCTGCACCTCCATGTTCAATTATTGATATCATAATAGTTCTATATATAAATCCCCATACTATGGGGTATCAAAAAATAGGAAAATCTTTCAAAAATATATATCCCAGATATTATTTCTTAGTCTTTTTCAAACATAACCACTATTCAAATATTGAAGAAAAAAAATAATTTTTGTCCAGCTCTCAGAATAAATATAAATGCATAAATTAGTATCATACTAACTGTTGTGATAAAGAAAAATTCATTCTGATAATAACTTTTCAAATAAATCAGGCTCAGATCATTCTTTGGTTTTGATTGTATCCATTTTTTGCACAGGAATAGTCATTCTCTATTTGTCATATTTTCAAAAATTAATAAAAACAAAGTTTTATTGGAGAGACATCACGACCACTGGAAGTGTCTCAGAAGGAACATCGGGATTACATCGATTCCTATGTGTATGGAGAAGTATCTTGAATTTTTTGGGAGAGATTAGTTTTTGCTCTTTAACTATGGTGTCATGTGTCCTGGTTAATTCAGCAAAGTTGTTAAGTTATCAAATATATTAACTATTGTCTTAACAACATTGTTAACCAGTAACGAGGTTTTTTGAAATTGTAACCACCTTGTGGCAAACCATTTAGAACTTCTAACCAGGGTTGCCAACAGGTCGTCACCGATTTCCTCACAATTTTTTTTGGGTTTACTCACAAATTACTCACAACTACAAAATATCAAAATCAAGACAGATTTTACATATATATATATAATATATATATATATATATATATATATATATATATATATATATATATATATATATATATAAAATACAAAATGAGGGAAAATGTAATTTTAGATTATAAACTGGTTAATGTTTCCCCTTTTTCCACAGAATAAATTTATCCTTGTTGTTTCATCTGACATCTGTCAAAAACTAAGGTTAACTAAAAACTAAACCTGTTTTTGACAGAACACGAGGTCCGAGTTGAGATCTTTGTTGTAGTGCAGGTCATTAAATAATGTCCTTGGGTGTAGTGTAGGACACTGGCTTGACAGTTGAGAATACAAAAACATAAAAAATGATTGAAGTTTCCCTTTCTCTCTCTAGTGTTATGGTCCTTGCTTCCGTTTGGCGCATTTGGCATTCGATCAAATGATTGAAGTTTATTCATTCAATAAAAGCAATGCTCGTTAAACATCGATAGTTTGCGAAAGTATCGATATTTCCTATAAAAAATATCGATACTTTCAAATTCAAGTAGAATCGAGGTTATGATTGTTTGTCTGAAATTTATTAGAATTATTTTTCCAGCTTTCGCAATGAAAATATTAATTGTATAGATGTAGTTTGTTACTTCAAATTTACAATCTGTTGTCTATCGATAAAAAAGTAGGTGAAAAAGGGAGTAAATTGTATTAAAACAACTGTGACCAACCAAGAAATTAGACCATAGCCGCTCTCGATTGGCGTTTGGCCGCTCTCGATTGGCGTTTAGTTCGGTTAGCGGTTGACGTTAAAATGGCATTGTTGTTTTATGATTGACTGAGTTAGTGAGTTGTCATGCACCGGCCAATCAGGAAACGACGATGTCATTTTAACGTCAACCGCTACCAGAACCAAACGCCAATCGAGAGCGGCTCATGTTGAAGTTTCAGTGACGGCGGCGGGTATAATTCATATCAATATTATGCACTTTGAATGTTCGCTGACCTCTGATAGCTCACAATTTACTCACAACTGGCCATTACAGACCATGAAATTCCTCACAAATGTGAGTAATAACTCACAAATTGGCAACCTTGCTTCTAACTCAACTGTTTTTATAATATAGAACTTTCAAGAGATCAAATCTTAGATCATGTATGCTACGCTAAATGAGGTACTCAGGTTATTGTTGTTGTGGGACTGCGGGGAGGGGCGGTCAGTGTATTGAGCTTTCCGTCTGTGAGTACGCTAGAGACCCATTCTCCCCCCTCTCAGATTTACCCCTTTAATGCTACACGATGCCTTATCTAGCGTAGCATATATGATCTAAGGATTTGATAGTCAAATAGGGGAGTTGCCAACTTTAACGGGAAGAAGAAAAACCTTCAAAAGTTATGCCTCTCCAATGGCAATTGTTTGACTTTAGCTGAATAATGAAGCGCTTATATATTCCGTATATCAAATGTGTCATTCATAGATATTTTGTATAAAATGTAAACGCAGATGGTTGCGCAAAACATATTTTATGAAAAAAAGATTGAATAAGAGAATAAACAACACAATAGCAACTGACAACAACGGAAGTCAGGCAACAAGAGAAAGAAGAAAATAAATGATCCAGCATATTCAGTTTGTGATTCTCTACACAATCCTGATGAAATTACAATAGGCTTTTTCATTTAGATGACAAATGACTAACTTTGTTTACCTGTCAGACCCAACGGCATTGAAGGCGGTTTTTTTTTAAGAAAATAAAATATTTCCGAGTTTTTCTATGGATTGTTGACTTGAATTTACATGGAGAAGAAAACTCACCAATAGAAAATATTCGTGTACATTATTTTATCTACGAGTGAAAGGTTTTTGGCGGTATAAAATAGGTAATAAGTACTTAACCTACAAAGAAAGTTACGAACGCCAATGTATGCAGGTGCATTTGTCATGAAGTTGACATAATGTGAAAGTACCCCTAATTTTGAACTAAGCCAATCTCAAATTGTTATTTCAAAACTAACCAATGGCTATTCACTTTCCCAATAGCCAATCAGACTTTGGGTCTCAAAACGAGAGCATGCGCCTTAAAAAATCATCTAAATGAAAAGGTCTATTGGAGAAGCAGAAGTTTTTTTTGATAAGTTGGCAACTTGTGCGAGATTTCCCTATTGTGACGACCACCTTGTCACAAACTATTCAGAACTCCTAACTCAACAACTGCATAGAGAGCTTTCAAAGGATTCGATAGTCAAATTTCGCATCTGATTTTTGTGTCCTGTGGTGAAATTGTTACAAACTCACCAAAGTTAAATAAAATTTGTATGAAACACTTTTGACAACTTTTTTGTGAAAGCGGATTCAGTCTATTAATAGGAATAATAATTGCAATTAGCGTAAGAATAATTATACAATTTTATCTTTAGCAATAGCAGTAAGAATTACATTTAATAATGAGATATGACAAATGAGAGGGTTTTGTTGTCACAGAGTCTAGATGCCTAACATATTATCTCGATATTTATTTTTAAATTTGCACCAAATCTCCATTTGGGAATGAGTTTTCCATCCAGAAATTGCTATTCCAAGTATCATAAGATTTCGAACACAATTCACTTCCTTTTACTAGAATATTATCAGAAGTATATCTCTTACAAATTTTATTCAGAGTTTTAGTTCCAATTTCACCACAGGACACAAAAATCAGATGCAAAATTTGACTATTGAAAATTTCAACAAGATGGTGGCAATAGTAGAAAACTCCTATTATATTGACAATGTTGTCAATATAATAGTTAACATATTTGATAACACAATGTTTGCTAAATTGACAACTGACACCAGAGTAAGCCTCTTATTGGGATTTAATACCTTGATCAAGAAAATGACAATTATCTGACAAAACATGTAGAATAACCAGATTTTGCTTAGACATTTAAATACTCGTAATATCCCACGAGTCCATAAAAGTAAAATTTGTCGAATGAACTTCTCAAACCCTTGGGGAATTCGACATCCAGACCCGATCTAACAGAAAATCAGTTGTTCCAGAACGAGAGTGGAGCAATAAAACGCAGTACTGGCGTTTTATTGCCTTCGGTGTGGACTTACAGAACTCAACTGATTCCATGAAAATCGTTCGAATCTATAGGAGTGTAAAGAATGTGTCTGTAATCATACAATACCACGAATCACAATAAAACAACTAGTATTGCTATTAAAAGAAAGTTATCTCTCTAGAGTCCTGTTCGTTTGAAATGCTCAGCCTGCTAAAAAAATCATGAAAATCACGTAATTGTGAAGTTATTGATTTGATTTTTATGATCCAGTAGCAGAAATATTCTATTGGTCAAACTCAAACAAACACCATAATCTAATTATTTGTGATCTAACTTCCAGAAATATTTGTACCTATGAACGTTTTACTTAATTATTTTTTCTCTATAATTCCACCTGTTCGAGGTAAATAATAATCCAAACTTGCATCTATCACATCTCCATTTGATATTTTGATACTATTTCTTATAACTTCCTCCATTTCCGTATTGCCGCCTTATGATCACTTTGATTTGATTTTTCTGCTCACTGACAATTGATGGAGCAGATAGAGCATGATTTATCTGATCTGTAGAAATTTGCTCCTGTCAAACGAACACTCTTTGATCAATTGCTCGGAACAAACGAACAACCAAATATTTAGAGCAAAGTGAGCATGACAAACGAACAGGCGTTAGATTTATGGCCCTTGCTTCCTTTCGGCGCATTTAACAACCACAGAACTCATATTCATATCTTACGTCTTAAATATGAGTTCTGTGGTTTGAGCTTACAGCCTATTGTCACAGAACACTTTAGCTAATGTGTTTTGTGGTGTTGTTTTCGGATTGGACTAAATGACACAGAATAAGTTCTCAATCAGCAGCCAATCAAAACATCTTCAATGCTATGATTATGATCAAACGCGGGATTCGTCATTTTTCTACTTATAACCAAAATTAGACCAACTTATTCTTGTATTTTTCGCATTTGTTCCTTTTGTCGGCTGATTTGAGTTCGAAATATTGTTTGTTTTTTATTTTCAAAGCCAAAAAGTAATAGATTATTTGAAAATTGAAAATACATTTATGATTACGAAATTTATAGTCATATAACAATTTCTACTGATCAGTGTAGATAAATCAGAGAGTTGAAAAAATTAATAACTTTGAATCAACAGAATATTCGACGTTTCAATTTGTTACTGTTTCTTGTATTGGATAGTTGATATACGTTTTCTAATTCGAATTTGACATCACCCGATTCTGAAGCCTCTATTTTTTTTGGTGGAAAACCGTAAGTTAAAATACGAAAAGCTGTCTTATGAACTCGGCATTAGAATGTATCTTTAGAGTCTTCTGCCCATTTCTATTTTTGTAGAGACTTGACTTATGATACCAATGTCAAAAAGAGGAAAAACAATACAGCACATATAGGGTGATAGGAAGTATTGAATAATAAAGAAATCTTCATTGTGAAGTCCACATGAAAAACACCTCCTTTCAATGAAATTGTTATAGAAATACACTGTTTCACAGAAACGTCAGCCTGTTACCAATCAATGCATTACATACCTCACTGGAACTGGACTATTTTTAGTACAGTTGTATTAGGACATAAAACTTCCACAGACGACAAAAATGTTACCTTCAGTTTTAATCGAAATACGACCATCAAGACCACACTAATCGATGAATCAAACGGAAAAAATCAATTTGCGTTGTTATTATTCTTACTATTGCTCGTGATGAGGCTCAAAAAGTCAAAATTTGGCATTTCGAGGGGGGCCAATGGCGGTAGATTTCTTGTCTCATTAGCTATATCTGGGCTTAGTTCGCTACATGGCGAAAACACATACGGAGACGTCCCCCCTGATGAATCTGTTACAACTTTTAAGCTTGAATTATTTTTAGCTTGAGCTGCAAAAAATATAGAATGTTTAGAGTGACTGTGCATTGGTGATGGTCAATACCAGATGCTAATCTAAAGGTGCAAAACAAAGAAATGGAAAACAATGAGATGATATTTGTTGGTGAGGTGCATTTTTTTTAATAGTCCAAGAGCCAATCAAAGCATACAATTTTTTCTTAGTGTACTGTGCACTATTCTTTTGAGCTGGAAGTTATTTATCAAACCGAAGAAGCTAAACTGAACCTTTGATTTACTTTTCATATTAAAAGACCTGAAAATAAGGGAATTTCGTAATTTATTTCTGACCTTAGAAAGCTGAATTTTGACATGGAACTGGAGTTCGGGCACAAGCAAGAATTTTGTTGCTCGTGAAATGGAGAGTTTGTGAGCTCAATGACTGTCATTTTTGCTTAGTGGTAAACAGATACCAAAAAACTTTTTAACAAAAAATTTAAACCGACGAAATACGGAACTGAAAATTAAAAAATAGAATAAACCTTCTTAGTCTCAATAACTAAGCTCCTAAACTAATGTAAGTAACTAATTTTGAGTCGGCGCCAAACAAACAAGCAAATGAATTAGGTAAGGCGTAAAATGATGGCATCGAGTTGTGGCGGTAACATTCTGATAATTTTTTTGAAGTAATTTAATGATCTTCGTTGATTGTTTGTTTGGCGCCGACTCAAAATTAGTTACTTACATTAGTTTAGGAGGTTAGTTATTGAGACTAAGAAGGTTTATTTTATTTTTTACTTTTCAGTTCCGTATTTCGTCGGTTTAATTTTTTGTTAAAAAGTTTTTATTTTTCCATTTTTTGTGGCTGAAATATACTAATTACTAACTGCTTGTTTTTTGATTACTTCCAAAACACTTACTTACCCACCTTACTTCAACTATTACTAGTTAAATAATATGATTATCTACTTTTACTATATGTTGTAATATACATTATTTTTGTTGTTCTGGTTAGTTTATTTCATTACTTTGTATATCATTCCATCCTCTCATAGAATATAATGATTGTGATAATGACACTAGCGATCTGTCATTGTCAACTACATATGTGTGCCAATGTTCACAAGTGAAAAATCAATTATCCCCTATTTTTCTACCCGTAAGGGTGGATAATTCCAGTCGAAATCCAAATATGATCAACTGTGAGGTATACCCTATCTGATAAAAGAAGAATCATCCAAATCGAAGATCCCAGTACAGTACAGTTATGCCTGATAGAATCGATTAACGGACCAGAATTCAGAGGGTGAGTGATCAATATCCTTCATTTTGCTACCCTTAGGGGTGGATTTAATCTTCAAAATTCAAATAGGACCAACTTTGAAGTACACCCTATCCACTGAAAAATCGGACGCCTCAGTAAAAAGTTATGCGTGATCATACATAAAAAAAAAATATACGCGTGGAATAGAGAACCTCCTCCTTTTTGGTTTCGTCGGTTAAAAATAAGAATAAAACAAGCTCTAATAATCATCAACAGACATGCCTGCGCCAGTTCAACTGTAAAAAGTCATCGAGTTTCCGAGTATTTTCTTCTAAAATACAAACTTTTCATTGACAACATTGGTGACCGAAAAAAAATTGCCAACGTAAAGGAACTTTTGTAATGTTTTCATAGGATTTTTTGTAGATTTTTAACAAATTAGAATATATTCTGAAATAGTCAAGATGCACTTCAAAAGTTTTCCTGGTAAAGTGCTTCTTCAAGTGAAGTTTTTTCGATTGAACAGTTTTTTAGGGTATAAACCAGTTATGTGACTGGACTGGCCAAAATGAACAAGAAGTGTTTTTTTTTCAATTCATCAACAATTTTTTATCTATTAATTTATCTTCAATGATTATGACGATTTTTCTTTATTTTCTTCCTTGATTTCAAACTCCTGACCATTGAAGGTTTTTTAAAGACACTATAAAAAATTGTAAGTAATATTGTGATCTCATCGAACACAATGGTGCCGAAAAATTTGGTTCAGCCTAGAATTAAACTGATTGGGGAGAAAATTGACATACACTAGAAAAATGTAACTAAATTGCAAAAATATATGTTGCTCATTTAAACGACGATAAAGAGCTTCATAGATTACATAATCTAACTTATTAAGTTGATTAACATTTGAAATAATATTTAAAATATTAGGTAGGTAGGTAGGTAGATAGACTTATAAATTCCCGACTTATCAAGCATGTCAGTTTTGTCCTTCGGGATTCCTAATAACTTTTGCAAGTTACTTCCATTGCCATGAACTGCATGTAGATTTATATCCCGGACTATAGTGGTGAGACCTCTCAGGAGATTTGGATTGAAAGGGATTCTCATGAATCTTTTGCTTTCCATCGTTTTTTTCAGAGTCGTGGTTTCGTTTACGAGGGAAAAAGTTTATTCTTACAACCAAACACCAAACAGTTTTTTGATTCCTCGTTTGGAAAAATTAAAGGAATACAGTTCTCCCAATAATTCAGCCTTGTTGAAATTATTCAATGAATACCCTACATGAAGGATCGCCTGGCAGCCTTTCCAACCCCATAAAATACTCTGCATTTTTTTTTCAGCATATACATAATGTTAAATACAACCCACATTTTTGGTAGCTCTATCACAAATTTTTCATTATAAAATTTAAGGTTGCTGTAGCCAGGTTGTTACTTTATTCTTATTGGTCTTTGGATAAGTAGACAAATGTGTCAACAAAACGACAATATTAATTGTCACAATATTGGTCAAGAAAACACAGCTATGTCCGGAGTAAGGCTGGCAACATCACAAACATGGGTTGTTTCGTTTGCAACGAAGTGTAGCAATGGTGTAACACTAAAAAATTAGTCTGTCCTTTTTTCAATACAATACAGCGATATTTCCATCTTTGTTGTATTACAATACAATACACTTTTTTTTGCAATCGAAAGAACCTATGGAAAAAAGCAGTAACAATGAACAATGATATCTAATCTTTGACAAAGAAAAATATTTAGACAACAGTGGTGTTTTTATTGAAAAAATGGGAATTCATATATATATATATATATACAGAGTGACCCATTTATACAGAGTGACCCATTTGAAAGCGGGCCACCTCTCTAAAACTGTTATTTATCATCCGATTCAGAAGTTTTTTTTTCAGTAGATAGAGCATCAATAGTTCTAGTTGAATGCCATAAATTCGAAATAAAAATAGACATTTCCAAAAAACATCCTAGCGATTTTTTTTTATAAAATTTGACGATAAAATTATTTTTTTTAACAGAAATATGGCATAAGTAAAATTTATATCACTTTATCAAAATATTTCGAACAGTCATCATATAAATCACAATCTTGTTGAAAATATCGTTTAACATGGTCTATCAGGTCGTTAGCAGTCGAGCTTGTAAACAGCAGTAATTCAAAATGGCGTCAAATTATGTTTTTTCCAAGTGTAACTCCATAGTATAGGAGATAGTTATGTCCATCAGAACACTGCAGAACACACGTTTGGAAGAAACATAATTTGACGCCATTTTGAATAACTACTGTTTACAAACTTGACTGCTAACGACCTGAAAGAGCATTTTAAACGATAATTTTAACAAGATTGTGATTTATATGACAACTATTCATCGAAATATTTTGATAAAGTGATATTAATTTTACTTATGCCATATTTCTGTTAGAAAAAATAATTTTATCGTGAAATCTTGGTCACACCCATTTGAAAGCATCACAAATCCAGTGGCGTCGTCAAATTTTATTAAAAAAAAATCGATAGTATGTTTTTTCGATTTTTGACATTGAAAAAAAATCGAGGTAGTCCGTGAAATTTTTATTTTTATTTCGAATTTATGGCATTCAACTAGAACTATTGATGCTCCACCTACTGAAAGAACTTCTGAATCGGATAATAAATAACAGTTTTAGAGAGGTGGCCCACTTTCAAATGGGTCACTCTGTATATATTTATATATAAGAAAAGTATATAATCAGATTTTAAATCTGTTTGTTTTGTGAGTGTTGTTTTTTAGTTTAATTTAAACTGTTACCTTAGTCTTGCTTATAGAGAGCTTTCACATTTTGTAGTTGTAAAACCAATAATCTATTTTCAAAGGATTCCAAAAATTATTTCTTGTATTTTTCACTCATTTCACTAATCGATAGTTTGTACGATTCCGTCTTCTAGGTCTGACTATAATATTTAACGCTTTTATTATCACAATGATTTTATATTGTATAGGATTATTATTAATGAATTCGGAACTGATTGATTGATAGTCAGTAAAATGTGCATTTGACGTTTTATAATCCATCCCTTAACGTGGTCAGTAACATACAAAATGCTGGTAATTTTGATGATCCTTCGGAATATGTGTTTTGTTGAAAGGTTGTTCGTGAAAAACTTTCCATATTTGAAGGTAACAATAGATATGATAGTTGATAGTAGAGCCCAGACAGTGAACCCAAGATTCAAGTTTCCAGCAAACACCTTGATGGAATGCCTCAACACTTTAGCAGAAAGGCCAGTAAATTAAAAATCTCTACTTTTTTTTTTGCAAATTAAAATATATATATGTATATATATATATATATATATATATATTTGCATATACAAAATAATGTAACTATCAGTGAATTACGAATGTATAACAGGCTGAAGGACTCCGGTCGGTAGCCTATTGGGTAACCAATAAAGTACTTTTATTATTATTATTATTGATAGTTGATGTAGATGCAGGTATTAGTATTCTCATTAATTATTTGTTACTTGTGTTGTTGAAAAAGAAAGAATCAATTCAAAAAGCTTGACATTGTCTTTTAAACTAAAACAGATACATTTTTCTCAGTGTATTTTGTGGTTGTGGGAAATAGAAAGTGTCCAAACATCCAGGTTTGAATTTGTCATCCGTGACATTCCCAGGTTATTCAGGGACGGCAGCCCCACAAAAATTTACCGGAGTATATTTTATAATTTCTCTTGGATAATATTCGAGACCATGCCAAATTTCAACCTTCTACGTCAAACAGTATCTGAGAAAATAGACGCACACATGACCGATGTTATAAGAGTCTCATATTTTCCGTTTGACGTTCTCAGGGCTCTCAGACTATTTACGAGAACCTACAATGAAACACCAAAACAAAACCCGATGAATCGCACAACACACAATGATTGAACATCGACCCTAAGTACCTTTTTGTTTCTCATTCTCTAGTGCTCTTATGGTGTCTTTCAACTTTTCAATCTCCCTGTTGCGGTCGTCCAACTGCACCAGAAGGCTCTGGACGGAGTTCCGCAATTGACCGCTGAGAACTTTGAGTTCTTCGATTATTTGAGCGTCATCTTTGGGGTGTTTGTTACCGACGATTCGAGTCGAGCTTTCTTTGTCGTTCTTTTCTTCGGTGTCGCTTGTGGAGTACGATTTAAGGCTGTCGTTGTCGCTGTTGCCCCGTTTGCCTGTTAATTGTTTCAATCAGAAATGGCAACCAACTTTCAAGGACGATGGAAAAATTTTTTTTTAGGTAAAAACATTAAATTCTGAATAAAAAGCAATCAGTTGTGAAACTTCCAACAGTCAGTTGTGAAACTTCGCAAAAAGCACTCATTGAAGGAGTAGTACCTCAAGGTTAGGCTTTGGGGTCTATTTTATTTGTAATCTATAAAATTGATATTTTGAGTACTGTCCCTGTTATGAACATCAAAACAGAATCATATAGCTTGTTAGATTTTTCTCTGCTACAAGAATCTTAAATCACTGATATGCCAAAATATTCTAGGTAAAATTGTTACCGAAAATCTGGATTATTAAAGTTTTTCAAAGCCATCCGGGAAAATTTTCCATGGTGCTATAGTTTCAAATCACCTGTATATTTTCACCAAGTTATAGAAAACTAAATTTATAATCTATCGATCCAAAATATACAGGCTATAATCTACAGACATTTCAAAGCCATTGATTATCTTTTAGGATATATGAATAGCATGATGCACATTGTCTGAGCTCAAAGACACTTCCAAAATAAAGCCTTTCATCATTTATTGAATTTCAGAACAATTATTTTAGGTTCAATTACACTTTTTATAGAATGAGTATTTTTTCCAAATATCGAATTTTTGTTAAAAGTGTGTTTAACAAACGTAGATTTGAACTATTATGTATAGGTAATGAGCTGGACCAGCCTCAACAAGATGGGTCATTAATCACTAGACAAATACAAAACTATCGACTTGTCCTACGCACCTACCTAAGTAGTCAATCAACGAGTCATGCACTTCGATAGTCCTATAAATGGTAGCTTCGAGTCCCCCTTCCCCATTCTGACTTTCGAGATCATTACTGGATAACGATATCTTCCTCTTTTGCGCGTGTATGGTCTTCCGGTAATGCTCCAATTGGGCCTGTGCTTTTTTCATTTGTACAACATCAATTTGCTTCTGGTGATACTCTTTTTGCAGGCTGAGAGACTCTAAAGAACGGACGTTTTCTGTTGAATTGCACGCTTCGGCAAGCAGTTCAGCGGCATGTTTGTGACACTCGATACAATCATCGAACTTTTTTTGTCTCAATAATGTATCTGCTCTCCTCTGTTGTTGATGGGCCTGAAATATTTCTTCATAAGATTCCATAATGAATAAATATTCACTGTTTTTAATTGACACCATCAAATAATGGGTTGAACGCAATAAACATATTTTCCGAAGATATTTAACTACACTATGGCATTTAGGAAAATAACTGTAGAGACCTTTTTTACGTGAAAATAGCAGCTCTTCCCGAAAATACTTTTTAATTTTTTATTTGATATTACCGACCCGCTAGGCTGGAGAACCTTTCAGAATATTAATTCACACATTATTCCGAACCTATCAACAAAAAACTCATTTAGATGCAAATCATGTTGAGCTTTTACTGGAAAATTGACTACAATAACTGGTCTATTTACCAAGTTACCCAAATTCCACTGACCTTATTCAATGAAGAATTCTCCATTTTCATCTGTAGGAAAAATTGTCACACGAATATTAGATTTTTAGAATGTACAAGGGCACTTTTTCCTGCTAAAACTCCAGCTCTATGAGAATTGAGGCCATTCTTTATTGTTTTTGATAACTTATGAATAATTCTATGATTTTAGTTGACAATTGACACCTATTTCCTATTTCTTCAACTGACAGATGTCAATGAGATGAATGGTTCGTTCGTTTTTACTTTTTACGCGTACCATAGGAATATATATTTTGATTTGCACATGAAATTACTACCTAGAAAGTTCAGCAACAAACTTAGGAATTGAAAACTGTTCAATCTATTTCTTAAAATAAAATTAAAAACGCCAATTTTTTTATCACATTCAAAAACCTACTCCTAGCGCCTCTGATGGACGTATGCATCGTTACTTCACACAGTTCAAACTTTTACCGCTAGTTGCTTCGAACTGTCAACTACAATTTCATCTGTCTTCGTTTATATGTTCATATGTTGTACTAATATTTTTATTATCATGTTATTCTCAATTGTTAGTGAAAAGTCACATAAAAAGTTGAAAGGAGTTGAATTTATGTTTGGGTCGTAGAAAATAGTATTCCTGAAACAACCACAATTGGCGCTAGTGTTTGGGAAAAGTTATTCAAGTGAGTAAAATCAAGTTTAATTGATGCAATTTGGGACATGAGAAATGTAATATTTGAGGACGGAACTGATGCAAAAAAATCAATATTGCGTCTTCTCTATTATGAGAGAAATACAATTTTGTTCTATGTGTTCCGTGTACACCGGGACGAATATTGAACGCAATGAAGGCTTGAAGTAGAAAACTGTTCGAATTATTGAAGTCACTCTTCAAAGCTTGGGCTACTGCAATATAGATGTCGCTAATATGTAGTTTGTGTTAGGAATACATCAAAATTCAAACTCTTTGATATAATTAAAACGTCTAACTACACCAAACCAAACTTCTCGTAGGGACCCAACATACATAAATTATAATTTTCATCAGTTCGCGATAATTTGTTTTCAATAAAATACCATCCATATCAATCGACCGGGTAAAGAGCGATTTATCCAAGGTCCCCCATTGATACCATGAAATTATTAAAAAGCAAAGTTCACAAATAAGGAAAAGAGGTTGGGCATGAACGCCAACGTCGATCTCCTGCCTCAATGCGAACGGTATTGTTCAATTGTTCACGAAGCCAACCAATGCCATTGACGATATTCGTATCGGCACCGCCTTTTTCCGCTTTCATTTGTTTATCACCGACCACTTTTTGCAGATTGTTGGATTAATGTAGCTGGTTACTTTTTATGAATGGCCGCTTTCGTTTGAATACAAACACATTTGCATATTGTTTTCCAATGGAAGCCAGCGGTTGGAATTTTTTAGAATTGACATTTTGGTCCATGCCCCTCATATGAGGGTGGCTTTAGATGAATAATTTGCGTGTGATATGAGGCTGTAAAAAAGGGTGTACCCTACCTATTTGTGTTCCCTTTTTTGCGTTAAATAGTAAATAGAATGCGAGCTTGATACAAGAGTGTTTGTTATACTGACATTTGATTAGGTATATACAGTGCTTCTCAAAAGTCCCCTCCCCCTCTTATTTTTGGAACGATTATACATAAACAAGTGAAATTTGGAAACTGAATATTAAAGGTTGTAAACTTCCCTACTAGTGATGATAGATGACGAAATCGTCAAAGATGACGTCACAAGGCCATTGTGACCAATAATTTTAAATGGAACCCTACGGCAAGCGACACCTCTTTTAAAAGGTATCGAAAAAACCTATTCAATGATACTAATTTTGTTTGTGTTTATGGCAGTTTTGGCAACTCGCTTTAAGAAAACGCAAAGCTGTGATGAATTAAATCAGTTAATCCTAAAATTCAAAATTCGCCATTCGCCTCTGGATAGTTGTCAAATAAGCTGACGTTTTTGTTAGTCTCCCTAATTCGGCGTTTTTGTAATTGTCCAAGTTTTTTTACATTTAATAATTTGTATATTGTTGATCGAACGTTTAACTGTTTTAGCAGCTTTTGGTACTTTTGATATTTTTGTACATTTTAATAATTTGTTAAACTGTTGTGAGCCGAACGTTTCAGTGCTTCAAGGAGCGAAATGGTACGTGCTTTAGGTGATAAAGTAGCAGCGATCCTAATTCTTGGTGAAACTGGACAAAATATTCATGCAGCAGAACGCATTTTTAATGAGAGGTTTCCCGATCGCCCCGTTTCGAGGACTTATTTAAGGGAGCTTCTTCGTAAGTTTGAAACAACGGGTAGTATTAATGATGCGAAACGATCTGGCAGACCACAAATTTCTGATGAGAAAAAAATTGATATACTGGCAGAAGTAATAATAGTTAATCCTACTTCTTCAACAATTCACGTTGCATCTACCTGTGAAGTCAGTCGAAGTACAGTACACAGGGTGTTGAAAAAAAAAAAATTCATCCATACAAATTCAAAATGGTTCATCAACTCTCAGACGACGACCCAGACCAAAGACTAGAATTTTGTGAAAATATGGAAACTAAAATTAACCAACAGCCAGACTATGTCAAAACAATTTGTTTTAGTGACGAAAGTACTTTCTATCTAAATGGAAATGTAAATACACAGAATGTGAGGTATTGGAGTGACGCAAATCCTCACCTGTTACGTGAAACACATACCCAATTTCCCCAGAAGGTGAATGTATGGGCAGGTATCCTGGGAAACCACATCGTTGGGCCTCTTTTTTTCAATACTAATTTATCTGGTGAGGTTTATCTGGAGCTGTTGCAAAACGCAATAGAACCGTTAATCATTGAAATTTTGGAAGATAATCCAGATGAATTCGGCAATTTGGAAATAACATTCCAAAAGGATGGTGCTTCTCCACACTATTACGGTGCAGTAAGACGGCATTTGGATGAGGAGTATCGTGGTAGATAGATTGGACGACGAGGTTCGACGGAATGGCCAGCTCGATCACCGGACCTCACACCTTTGGATTTTTTTCTGTGGGGGTACCTCAAATCTAAGGTTTACGCCACTGAACCTGACAATATTGACGTTATAAAACAACGTATTGTTGCAGAATGTGAGGCTGTTTCCGCATACACATTTGCAAAAGTACGAGAAGAGTTTAAAAATAGGATATTTCACTGTCAGGAAGTAAATGGAGGTCACTTCGAGCAATTTCTTCAAGTAGATACTGATTCTTAAATCTGTAATTAATATCATACTGAATGGAATTTAAATTTTAATGTTTACTAATGAGCCACCAAAACTGCCATACGCACAAACAAAATTAGTATCATTGAATAGGTTTTTTTGATACCTTTTAAAAGAGGTGTCGCTTGCCGTAGGGTTCCATTTAAAATTATTGGTCACAATGGCGTTGTGACGTCATCTTTGACGATTTCGTCATCTGTCATCACTAGTAGGGAAGTTTACAACCTTTAATATTCAGTTTCCAAATTTCACTGGTTTATGTATAATCGTTCCAAAAATAAGAGGGGGGGAGGGACTTTTGAGAAGCACTGTATTAGGGAAAATTAATAAGGGTTTTTTATTTGAATTGGTTCTCATCGGGGAAATGTTTTGAGCTGTTATATACATTTGCCTGAAATAACCTAGAAGCTACTGTAGACCTTTGTTAATTTTCCATGAATCTATAACATTGGCTTGTACCTATCTTCATTTAGGAAGGGTGTTTACAAATATTCGGCTCACCTTGATTCTACCCCCATTATACCTACCAATAAATGAACGGTTGAAAAGTTTATCATTTTTGAACAGATCACTTTAAAAAAAAATCCAGCATGACCAATCAGGCCGAGGATGTACTTGATCTAGCTATTTCTTCAAAGAAAGATATATTTCATTTGGAAAATAAAGACATTTGAACATGAAAATTAGTAAAAACTCCATTTTGCTAGTGTGAATGAACATCATAGCCTGGTAAATGAAATTCACAAATCCAATGACCCAGACAGCACGGAATATTCCTAGAATATTCTCCAAATATCCGAAAAGAGAAGAGTATATTCCGAATATACATGGAATATTCCTTGAATATTCACATGCCTCTAGCATATTCCAGGAATATTCCAATAGGTATGCATATTCCTGGAATATCCTCGGGAGAATGTGCAACGAATATTCTCGTGATAATATTCCTGTATGAATATTCATGGAATAATCATTGTTGCAGATCGATAGCCCGATACTTTTGAGAGTGAAAAATGGATTATGATATCTCTTTAGTAAATAACAAATTGGAGGAGTGAACCGGAAAGCGTGAATATCAGAGAAAAGACGTACAGCACGATGACTTACTTTGGTATTCCTGGGAAGTTAGTTGTTGCTCCTCGAGATCAGGAAGGGCCCTTTCAACGGAGGTTCCGGGTTGGCTGCGTGGAGTTGAGGAATTCGATTGGGAATGTGGTAATTGGGAATGTGTTCACAAAAGATGTCTATTGTCTCACATCCACACAAAATATAGACGATAAATGCGCGGCACTGCCCTTGCCGTTACAACTGGGCAAAAAGCGGAATGAATGCGGTCGTGTATATCTTTTAACACCTATGACATGTGTCACGTTTTTTTCTGATCTGGCCTACAGTGATCTTGAAACGTCGTCCACTGGGTGTTCAGTCATAGTGCTGTGTTCACACGCGAAATGCAATGAGGAAAAATGAGTAAAGTTATTTCTTTCTGCAACAATCATGTATGAATATTCATAGAATAATCAAAATTTAATATTCATGGAATATTCTTCCTTATTTATATGGAATGAACACCAATAACCATTTTCGATTTCAAAATATGGGAAAAGTATGAGAAAAAGTGCGAATAGATGTATTTGATTTGCAAACAGAGTTTTTGTTCAGACAAGCTGACAAAAATACACTACTGTACAACTGTACTGACCAAATTATAATTGGTCGGAAAATATCGAGGTGCACTTTCACGACCAATCAAAACCATTCGCGTGCGTCAGCGTCTGTCGTTCATCCGGTAGTAGTAGCTTAACCCGATGGCAGAGCTGTAAAGTTGAATGCATTTTAAATTGACATTTGACTTCTTTTGTTTTTTTACTGGTATGGGTTACTTTTGCATATTTGTATGTGAAACTACTGTGTTTGGAATTGTTTAACAAATATTCTTAATAATCACCACAGTGTGGTAAGTACACTTTTATGTTACCATTCATTTCATTCCATAAAAATTTCATTTGCATATCACTGATCATTTCATTTCCATGGCGTTTTCTATAATATGTCTAAAAGAAGAAGAAGCAGTGCTTGGTATAAGGAAGTACACCAGGAAACTGAAAATATTCTTAATGCAATTTTTACACAAACTCCGTCAAAGCATGCAAAAGGACAGTTGAGTAATCAAGTTGAAACTATTAGTGATAGAATGGATTCAAGTTTTTCTGAGTCACATAGCAGTAGTTCGATCTTGCAATTCTTGTTTTTCAGAGATATCCCCGTAGTGACAGAAGAAACGGGTTAATAAAATATGTGTTATTATTATTATAACTATATAGAAATGGACCTGTTCAAATTCATATTATTTTATTTCATTGTAGGAAAGGGGTGCGCAGTCTGCGGAAATCAAATGTTTTTTTTTCTGAGTGGAACCTGCAATTCCAATCCACAAATACTCTGAGGAAAACAATTACGTATAGCACTACTACATAATTTTTGAAATGAAGTTTTGTTTCTTGGCGAATGTAAGCAAATACATTGCTTGAATTGAGGCATAATTATAGAAGTTCATAATATTGATGTAAAAGTGCCATTCAAGATTTTATATTTGAGGATACTCATGTGGGGAAACAGTTGTATTTTTCTTTATTTTCTTAATTTCTGAAATTTCAGGGAATGGTTATCCTGTTCTGAAAACCCTTCAGGATATTTAGGGACTATTACTATCATATTCCTGAATTACTTTGAATATTCTCGGAATATTCATAGAATACCTATGTTCATGGAATATTCTAGGATTATCCTTTCTGGAATATTCATGGAATATTGTAGTATATTCTGGATATACAAGGAATATTCCCAGAGGATATTCCAGGAGTATTCTTTCTGGAATATTCTGGATATTCCGGGAATATTCCCTATGGAATATTCAAGGAATATCGAAAATTTTCCCTACCAGCACATTCTAGGAATATTCCAAAAAAGATATGTATATCCCTGGTACATTTGAGAATATTCCAATATCCCAAAAATAATATTCTATGAATATTCATGGAATATCCAGTGATGTCTGGGGAATGAACACATTATTTTATTTATTGCATTCATTGTATTGGAATCATTGAAGAAAATTTGAAAACCAAATAAAAAAATGTCTTTTATTCAAAACAAATAGAAAAACATCGTACAAGCGGTCGGTGGCCTATAAAAAATGTCAATTTTTCAAATTGTACATTCCTTTTTCATTATCTAAAATAGGCGGATTAATTTTCCTGTCAACGTCTTTGATGTTGTACGAAATTTGATCTGGCACCTTTGGCCATCTCCACATAAGCATAACCACCTACTTTTTCCATTCCTTTTACTCCAAAGTTTTTATTAACTATTATTCCTGGATGGAAGTTACCCTCATATTTAACCATAACGTATTCTCCCACATTGTAAATGACTTGTTTTGTGCTTTTTTTCTTTAATTTTTTTTGGGTTTGTAAATAAGTATTAGATTTTCGTTTTTCCAATCTTGCCGCTTTTCTCTTCTTATTTAATTCTTCCTTCCCTTTTTTTTTCTTTTCCGCTAAGGCTTTTTTGTCTTTCCATTCCTTGGAAACGATAGCAGAAGGCATTTTTTCAACTTTTCTTTTTGTGGAACCCGCATTTTCTATGTTTGGCAGGCTCAGACGTGTACTCCATACATCTTTTTATCATCGGCTCTACATTATCCTTGATATCACTTGAAATGTTTTCCTTTTCTGTTGCCTCTTTCAGCGTCACATTGATGATATTTATTTCATGGTCTTTATAATTTTTAAAATTTTTCTTTTCTACCTCCGCTTTATTAATTTTTTGATCATTCGTACAGGAACCACGTTCCACTTCTGTTGTTCATTTTGTTACTCATGCACAAAATAGGTTGTCTTATGTTTTTCTCAATTTTGTTCAATTCTGCTTGTTCTGCTACGCGATTAGAAGTTTTTGAGTTTTCTGTCATATCTACTTCTGCTGATTCTTCGTTTTCATCAATACCTTCTGTGACTTCTATCTGTTTACTAGACTCCGTTTCATTATTTTTTGTATTTTTTCCATTTTCTTCTTTGCATTGTTCTTCAATATTTACCACTAACAAGTTATTTTCACCTGCTAGATTACTTGTACAATCTTGTCGAACAATTGTACTTGTGAAAAGCATCAAATTATAGATAGTGACACCTATAATCTGTGCGGTGAAGCTTGGACCTAATATCGTGGAATTTTAATGGCACGAAATTTCGTGCACATTAACAGGTCACCAACAGATGTCAGCATAGGCCAACCCACGACACCAATAGTCATACTCCTAGTGCGTACAGAGTAACGCAAAACAAATAACTAGATAAAGAGACATTTGTTACGAATCCAAGAGAGCACCGCCATCCGCCAACAGCTTGAAATTCCACAATATTAGGTCTAAGCTTCACCGCACAGATTAAAGGTGTCACTATCTATAATTTGATGCTTTTCACATTTTCGTACTTGCCGGTAGGTATTAGCACTACGAGATATGTGATACGAATTTGAAAGAGACCACAATCCTGATGATTGGGAAACCATGAAACAGCTGTTGGCGGATGGTGGTGCTCTCTTGGATTCGTAACAAATTTCTCTTTGTCTAGCTAATTGTACTTGTACAATCTTGTCGACCTAGTAGTTTTCGTCGTATATTTCCTTGTGACAAGAAGGTATCACTTTATAATTTGAAAATTCAGAGCTGACAGAATTAGTCCCTGATCCTTCCACAATGTTGATATCGTCTTCATTTAAGTCATTCATGAAATCTATAGGGATAGCTGAGATATCTAAAGAGATATTCTCAGTATAGGAGTAATTCTCAGTAATTTAATTTTCGTCAATCTCTAATTCAGTGTTGGAATTTGCATCCAAATTCTCATATTCGGTGTTTTCACATTCTTGAAATTTCGAGTCAGCTTTGGAATTCTCGACAAATATGGTACTTTTTCTAAGACATGTGAGCCAAACGTCATATAACTCAGATTCTGAGACTATCGAAGCTTCTTGCTTGTCTAAGTATCCCTTAAACCTGTTCGATTTCTCGATTCCAGCGATGAACTCAATAACTTTTTTCGTTATTAGGTATTCTTCTGTAGTTGGCTCATTCGGAGATTCTTGTTTTTTGCAAACCATTTCAAACGCCTCTTTGAATTCAGGGGTAAAATTCCCTTTAGTAATTTCCTTATTTGTTGTTTATTTGTGACGCCTTGCTTCTTCTTTGCAGTATTGCTTTATGGGCTTGAAAATGGCCACATCGCAAGGCTGCATTACCTATATGAGAAGAATTTGGCGGCAAACAATAGAGAAGGATTTTTTTCTCACAGCAAAATTCGCTTAATTGAAGACTTAGATGATCTAAGAAAAATAACACAGGAACTTTAACGTGAATCTAGAGCAACCATTTGTTATGTATTCATCTTCTTGCAGTTCAATTTTTGTTGAAATCTTAAAAGTAAAACAAAAACTAAGAGACACGTACCTAGGTAGATACAGGGACTTGAAAACCACGTATTATAGCGATGTTCATCAATTGGACAACACCTATAAAAGAATCCAGCTAGTGAATTGCTTAGAATATGCCGAAAAAGTTGAAAAAATCCTAGAGCAAACGTTAAAAAAATTATATATATATAATAGAATAATCCTGGAACATTTTCCAATAACATGGAATATCCCTTATGGGATATTCTAGGAATATTTCCATTTCCCCCCAAGCAGCACATTCAGCGAATATTCTATCAATGGTATGTATATCCATAGCATGTTGAAGAATATTCCAGAAAGAATATTCCATGATCATTCAAGGAATACTGAATGCTGTCTGGATTACGTGGCAGTGGTTGTGCTCAAACTGCTCAAAGTTTGCCAGAATCGTGGCCGCTACGTTCTGTCCACTAAAAATGCTACTTGGGTATGGTTTCAATGTGATGGAACGCCAATTCTCAATTGGGTAGGTGTTGAACAATGTATCTTAAAACTATTTCGAGTTGAGGTCATTGGGCGTAATATTGGCCTGGCCACCCAGATCGCCAGACCTTACCCCACCAGGCTTTTTCCTTTGTGGGTATTTGAAGCAGTGTATATCAAATATTACTCTTCAGTTTTCAAGAAACGCTGTTTTCAGGTGAACCATTATTTGCACTGAGCGTGATGGAAGACATACCGAAATATTATAATTAATGTCCAACTTGTACATACAGTATTCATTTGAATCGCCTTATCATTCGATTTAGCTCTACAAATATTTAGTACCTTTGCTTGGTGTTTTGTTCCTGTAAAATCGTGTTTTTTCGGAGATTATATACGAATCACATACTTATTACATATGAAACGCTGGTTATGAATGGTATGCAATAAAGCGTGTATAGAAAATTAATAAAAACGCAAAAAAGCAATTTTTTACCACTTGTAATTACTCAAAACATATGTAAAATTGAAAAATGAACTATGTTCAATCTTAAAATGTTATTTCCATGCAACTACAATGAGTAGAAATCAACAATTTATAGGCTAAAATCGCTGCCGAAACTGTGACGCAAATTAAATCTGTTATGTACCTACCTTTATGAAAAACCGTTGAAATTATGATTTTTTAACCCTTGTAGTAGCTTTAAATTACTATAAAATAAAAGAATATAATATATTACGTCCTAAAATAGTGATTTTGTGCTACTACAATGAGTAGAAATCAACAATTCATCATCACAGATGTTGAACTTGGACCAGAAGATCGTTTCATCAGCTTCGACGTGGAGAGCCTTTACACCAATGTCCCTATAGAGGAATCTCTCAGTATCATCAAAAGGAAACTCGAAGAGGATGACCAGCTGCACGAGAGGACTGACCTTCCTACCCACACAATATTGGAATTACTGCAGTGCTGCCTACAGAACTCATATTTCCAGGAAAAGGACCGATTCTTCTCTCAAGTCGACGGACTCCCGATGGGATCTTCCCTTTCTCCAATCATCGCCAACATATACATGGAGTGGTTCGAGGAATTGGCTATACGGGAGACATAATACAAACCAAAGCTGTGGTTGAGGTACGTGGATGACACCTTCATCATATGGAATCACGGAGACAAACATCTCTAGGATTTCTTCTCAAGAATTAACAGAATCAGGGATTCGATCAAATTCACGATGGAAATGGAAACCAACAGTGCCTTACCCTTCCTCGATATGAACGTTGAGAGAATAGGCAATGAAATCCGCACCTACGTCTACAGAAAGAAGACACATACGGGGCAGTACCTCAGTTACAGCTCCAACCATCCGAGTTCGACGAAGAGAGGAATCTGAGAACAAGGGTAGATGGAGCAACGCACAAATGCAACACGGGAGTTACTAGATGCCGAATTAAACCACATCAGAGAGGACCTCCACCGGAATGGATATCCCAAGAAACTCCTGAAGAAGTATTGAAAAACCGGAAAAGACATCTGAAGAGCAACAACAAAGCACAGTGATCTGCCTTCCGTACATCAGAGGTGTCTCCGAGAAGATCAGAAGGATCGGAAACAAGTTCAACATCAAGAGCTGCTTCCAATCCGGCAGTACTTTACGGAGTTTCCTGACCAAGACCAAACCTGACAACAAAAATGAAATCAGTAAGAATTGCATTTATGAAGTTCCATGTGAATGCGGAGATTCCTACATTGGAGAGACCAAGAGACCGTTATCGGTAAGATTGGATGAGCACAAGAAATGGACTCAACGTGGAGAAACATCAAAATCGGGAATCGCTGACCACGCCTGGACTGAGCACCATCGAGTTCTATGGGACGACGCAAGTGTTCTACATAGAGAGGAGCATTGGTTCAAACGAAAGTTCAAAGAGGCCGCCTACATCGAAGCCAATAACGCCTTTAGTCAACCAAGCGTTAGATCAAGAACGTATGGAAACCCCTGATTGCTCTTTCTGGCGGGCTGCAGAGGCGCGAAACTTCACGCACCACCACACCGCGCGAAATTACACGCACCGTTGCACATGGCGGAATTGCACGCATCATTTCGCCGACAGTCATATAAATTGGTAAGTAGCACCTAAACTTGTCAGTATTCACCTGAAGACGATTGCAGATACAAGCATTCGAAACGTCGTGGAAACCTTTTAAATACATTAAGACGATAGACGTCCGAAACGATAGTAAACAATTAATAGGGTAAGAATCCATTGGTGACGAAACTAAACCTGTTCATGTACCTATATGAAAAACTAATATTTTTTTTATTTTCTACCACTTGTTGTAGCCCAAAGTTGATATAAAATATTAAATATAATATGCTACGTTCTAAATGGTATTTTATGCAATCAATGGTAGAAATTAGAATTATGGGGAAATTGGAATGCGACGCAAACTAAATTTGTTCATGAACCTATATGAAAATCAAATAAATGGAGAATTCTCAACTATTCTTTGTTTGTTGAAGTCAAAAAAATAATAAAAAGAATCAGCTTTTAGTTTTTAATTCAGGTAGCTATAAAATGACAAAATATTCAAATAATAATAATAATCAATTATTTATATCATTTTGACCATTGTAATTATTGTTTATATGAAAAACGCAATTATTATAAACTATGGAAGGAGGTTGATTGAAATCGGTGGCTCGTTCTTTCTTTAGAGCTCCATGACTTGACTTTACAGAAGTTGAAACAGACCTCATTGCATCAATTATTTCCTGATGATATGATTTTATTGAGTGACTACTTCCATGTCCTGTGATTTCAATTAATTGCTGTTCACCTATTCCTGTTTTGGCTGAAGTTGAAACAGCAGTGGCTCTTGCAGAGTTATTTTGACCTTTTTGACGTCAATTCCAATTGATGATGCCGACGATTTGAACCAGGAAGAGACCGTATTTTGTCCAGCCGGACTGTTCTTGTACCAACCTTTGGAGTTGGGGTGCTTCCAGTTTGGATTGGAAGTTAAAAATAAACGGTTGGTTTTGATGAGGCGATCTCGCTTGCTTGTTAACTTTTTGAAACGTCTAACTGGGCATATTTATTCATTGAGTATATTTGGTACTAACTACTTACTGTCAGCCATTTTTTTGAACCGCCTTGGGTAGTTTTAGAGAAAATTGGATTATATTCAATGCGACCTATTGGTTTTCCTTGATTATCAATTTCCTCCACAAAATATTCTATGCATGCTACAGCTCCTTCATTCCCTCTCCAGGCCAATCATGAGCAGCGATGTAGAAAAACTTTCTTTCCGATCTTTCCCGGGTGTTTCTATCACAAAGCTCAATAATTTTTTTTAACTCGTCTGTTGATAATGCGGATGAACTTGTCTTTCTCTTGACTGGGTTCTTTTGTAACTTCCGACGCTCAGCATTTTTTGCAGCTCTTGCGTTTCCAAATTCTTTATCAGAAAATGGATTAAATTTGCGATGGTACCTTTTAAAAAAATATTCTTGCAACTGCTTGGCTGTGGAATTCCATAAAACTTTTACTACACTCTCCTTGTAGTCTTCGGAGTTCTTTTTCCGCATATTGAACCCATGGTCTTCAAGAATAAGCGCCAGTTTCTCCACAGGTATATCCGCTCTATCAAAATCATACGATTTTTCTTCGCAAAAGCTTGTAAACTGCCTCCATATGCTTGACTTGGATTTTTTAGTATTCGTGGGTGTTAACTGCTGAATCTCCTGACGAATACTTTCTTTACTTTCTTGACCGAAGCGAAACATTTTTTTTCACGTCGTGCCGCTTGATAGATTCGGTACTCAAGTAACATCCAATAGCAACAATGCAAGTACCTCACAAATTTACCAGATGGCGCTATACATACGATGGTCGTAATATTTTTTTTTTGTGTGAAATTCCTTTTTTTTGCGGTAAAGACGCCTATATAGATAAACTTAGAAAGAAAAACCCTATAATCTAAATACAAAATTTCATCCAAATCGTTAGAGCCGTTTCCAAGATTCCCGAAATATATATACAAGAATTGTTCGTTTGAAGTAATAAGATTATGAAATAATTGTAATTTAGTGTTTCTTTTTTTATTACAACAATAATTATTTTCAGAGATGCCAAGAGCATTTTGATTAATTGTTGAGTATTTTTATATTTTTTTTTATTTTATTTTAGACATAATACATTCAACAGGCCTAAGCCCAATAACAGGAGTATATAATAATAATTATAACAATTTGAAGTGAATGGTAAATCAGGAGTAAATGATAATCAATGGTAACAAATAATAACAAAATCATAACAAAAAGATGCCTAGCTATATGTCATTCGAAAGAGTGAAGGTTAGATTAAATAGAAAAGGCGATAACTTAGAATAAAGTACAGATGCCCGAAGGAGATACAAGTAAAAAATTCAAAGTGTATATATGACGAAGCTAATTTGGAATAAGTTTATACAGTTGCTTTCTAAATTCATTCAAGTTAGAAAAGAATATGTCTACAGAGGGTACATTGTTGAGGCTTCTACACATAGTTGAGATTGGACTATTGTAGTGATGCTGTGAATTTGGCATGTCGATTCGAAAAGACAAGTGTGACCTTGACGAAATACGTGGAGTATTGAAATTTAATAGTGATAATAGAGATGTTGGTTATTTATCAGTTTGTATACAAATATGATATTTGCTAATTCTCTACGTTTTCTCAGGCTAACAAAATTGAATTCTTCCAATAGTAAATCGTATTCGTAGTGATGAATGGGATAAGTGTGGTGTTTCTTGTAGAACAGGAATTTAAGAAATTTCTTTTGAACTGATTCAATGGCTGATATGTATTTGACGTGGCTAGGGTTCCACACTACATTACAATATTCAAGTTTGCTGCGAACTAAACAGTAGTAGATAGAGGAAATAGCCCTGAGATTTGAAAACTCTTTACAATTGCGTATTAAAAAACCCAGAGTTCTTCTAGCATTGTTCATTATTTTTTCAATGTGCTTATTAAACGTAAGTTTGGTATCAAAGAGAACACCTAAGTCTTTGCATTCATTCACTCGTCTTAGGATACCATCACCGATTCTATAGTCATATATAACGGGACAAACTTTTCTGGAATAGCTCATAATTTTGCATTTATCAACATTCAAATATAACTTATTCGCCGAGCACCAGTCCGATAATAGATTTAAATCGTGCTGGAGACGAAAGCAATCGGTAGTGTCTGAGATTTCTGTATATAGGTATTTTCATATCATCAGCAAAAAGTAGTTTACTCGACTGAAAAATAGTACATATTTCATCAATGAATATTAGGAATAGGAGTGGCCCTAAGTTCGATCCCTGTGGTACTCCTGAGTAAGCTACGAAATTGGAAGATTTCACACCTTCATATTCAACAAATAGTTGTCTATCGCTCAAGTAGGATTTCAATAGATGCTGAATCTTGGGCGAGAGACCAAAAGCTCCCAATTTTAACAATAGCTGTTTGTGGGATACTGTATCAAACGCTTTACTGAAATCAGTATATACAACATCAATTTGGCGACGATTATCAAGGGAATTAGATATGAACTGCGTAAACGTGCAAAGGATACATACAGTGCTACGTGATTTCATAAAACCATGTTGGAAATCTGACAGGGATTTACTCACATGTATATAGATGAGATCGAAAAGAATAATTACGAGTAATTTTGAGAAACCAGAAATTAAGGCTATTGGTCTATAGTTACGAATGTCTCCTATTTTTCCTGATTCGAAGACAGGACAAATACGGGATTGTTTCCATATGGTGGGAAAAGTTTCGGTATTCAGGATGAGGTTATAAATAAAAAGTAGAGGCCTACATAGCACTTTCACCTGGGATTTAATTAGTCTAACGGGGACATTGTCAGGACCGCACGTCAATTTGTTTTTTAGCTTTTTTGCCGCCGTATTACCGCAATATCAGCAATAACTTTAGGTCTATTGATTTGGATGCCACATTGAAGTGATTTTTCCTTCGCTACTTGGTATATTTTCTTTGGAAGATAAATGCTTGTGAATGGACTATTCGAATACGAGAAACCGTAGGGTTGCAGATCAATTCTACGAAATTCTATGCATTCAAGCAAGCGACAGTGTGCACGTTCATCTTGGCATTATAAATCGTTTTTTTTTCGCGTGGATGCATCAGCACATTAACTCAAAGGTTTTATTCGAACACAATTGTAGCTTTCAAGAATACGTAATATATGCCGCAGTTATGGCAGGTGCGAATTCAGTTATTCTCGAATTTATTAAGCTGCGCGGAGTGCAAATTGATTGCCGACATTTTTTCGTGGCATACAGAAATAACAAATGTAGTACACAACACGTTGGCACCAACACATTCGGATATATACTCATAAATATCGGCGCCTTTCTAGAATCAGCCGATTCGACTGCTTGCTATTACTTTTTTATTATTAAAGATAGAAAAACTAAATTTGGGGGTTGTGAATGGGAGGGGGGGGGCGTTAAGGGAAATAGACAATAAAAAAATAAACATAAAATATTTTTTAAAGAACACTAATGACAACTCTTTGGTTACTTATTAATTTATCATTTGCCACCGAATTTGGTGAGGTAAGGAATCAAATAATATTTTTAATTTCACAAAACCTTCATGAAAACTCCATCGTGCCCCGGGGTAGGGGCAGTATGGGGTACACAGTGCGAGGCAGTACGGGGTACACTATTTTATTTGTCACAGAATAAGCAGATGTGGATTTCTTCTGAACTCCTGCACATGCTGTATGGGCCCACATAGCTGGCAGGCCACCCAACGCTCCGAAGACTTCAAATAAGTGTGGTTCGAGTCAACACAATAGATGCATAAGACATCCTCCTTAACATTTTCTCCATCAGAGCGAGCTTTTTGAGTCTTCTGTTTTTTTGTTTTTTTTTTCAACCAGGGATCATTCGGATTTGAACACATCTTCGTACGTTTAAGTTGTTCACGTTTTCCCACACAACGGGGTATCCCATTGTGTCCCATAGCCATGTCCCCGTTATGCCCCCATGTCTAAAATAATTTTAAATAACGAACAAAAAAATTAATTCAAGGTCAGAGGGATTTTGCTCGAAACATATCAATAGTTGATGTTAGTAGTGATACACATTGAAAAAACTAGTAGTAATCTAAACACTTACCTTTTTAGACGCGTTTTGGTAACCACTCAAAATTAGATGAAATGTCGCCGGAAAAAAGAATTGGTCGTTAAAAATGAACGCGTGCACTCTGATCGCTGGTCACTGCCGATGCGAAATGCCCTCTTATTGGCGAAAACAAAACACGGTTAGTGTGCGTAGTTACTTGTACATTCTGAATCCAACAACACCCCACTTGTCAATATTTGACAAATAAAGTCATTTTTATTCCAATTTTTATTTTTCGATCTAGAATGCAATGGATTGTGTAAATCGCTTCATTCTTGATCAAGTAACGTGGGAAAAATACGACTTTGAGGCTTATGACTTCACAGTCGTTTTGAGAATTATTCAAAAGTCGCAAATTAGTCCATTAAGGTTGTAAATTTTTAAAATGACCTCCTCCTTGATCACGGCAAAGTTCAACTTTTTCAATTGTTGCGCGCACCACATTGATTAGCTGTTCCGCAGTGATGTTCTGATACTTTATACTTCAGTTCTTCACGAGTAGCTGATGCTGTGTTATACACCTGATTTTCAATTGTTCCCCAGAGAAAAAAATCTAGCGGAGTAAGATCTGGTGATCTAGAATATGAAAAAGAAATAATACTTAATGAAAAAATATGACAACTGAAGTATGTACCTCGCAGGCCACTGAATAGATCCATAAGTGCCAATCCACTTTTCTGGGAAGGTGTAATTCAGATGTTCTCTTACGATTTGAGAATTGTGAGGTGGCGCTCCATCTTGTTGAAAATGTATATCAACTTGGTTAGCCAGTGGCAAATCTTCAATGGAATCATTAATTTGATTTCTAAGTCACCGTAGATATATTTCTTTAAGTTGACCGTCGAAAATTATTGGCCCCAAAAGTTTTCCTCCGATAATACTCATCCAGCAATTGAAACCAAATCGCTCTTGAAAGTTTCCTTCTTGCATCAGATGTAAATTTGTTTGAGACCAGTACCTTTTATCATTCCGATTGAACAGACCCAAGTTGGTCAATCGAGTTTCATCCGACTAAATAATTTTAAATGGAAAACGTACATCTTCTCTGTATTCAGTCAAAAACCAGTTGTAATAAGTTAATCTTCGGTTAAGGTCGTTATCGTAAAGATGTTGGTGTAGTTGGTACTTGAATGATCGATAATTATATTTGTCCGTAAATTAGCAACATGTCAATTTTCTCGTTTCTAGTACAATTTTCCATATCAAATTATAAACTACGCAACAGTTAAATTTTTAAAAGTGACAGCATATTCATTAGCCTATTTGTTTAGGTAGTCCTAGCAACAGGCCTTCGATACGGTATCACATGACGACCTACTAGACAAACTTTATAGGTACGGTATTCGTGGGCCAACATTAAACATTTTGCAAAATTATCTATCTCACAGAAAACAAAGCGTCAAAAGCGACAGTGAACTTAGTATTTCAAAAGAAATCACAGTTGGTGACCCACAAGGCGCAGTTTTGGGGCCGATATTATTTTTAGTGTATATAAACAGTATCGGCTGTATAAAATCTATTGATAACCTTATCTCATATGCAGACGACACGGCGATTATTTTTCCTGGAAAAACATGGCAACAAGTATATCAAAAAACATCAAATGGCTTGAAGGATATCCAGATATGGCTTAACTATAATCTCCTCAGTTTGAATCTGAATAAAACCAAATTCGTTTGCTTCACACTTCTTAAAAACGATCAACCAATCGAAAACATCCTAAAAATACGTACCTCTGAATGTCCACAGAGAAAACAATGTGATTGCCCTTCGATAAAAAAAGAATCAAAGATAAAATATCTTGGTGTAGTTCTCGATCAGCATATGAGATGGGACGAACATGCCCTATATGTTACAAAGCAACTCCGCCAGCTATAGTTTATCAATAAATGATACTCGAAAAGTAAATTAATACTTGTTTCGAAAAATAAACATAAGTAGGACATATACATATATGTATAGAGGACATGTAGGATTCATTTGTACTAGGTATTTGTAGAACATAAAGAATAAAGATTAAAATTCACAGTATGATAAGCAAGAATGAGTACATGTTAAAATGGGTGGTGTTTATAAGTATTTTGTTGATTAATAGCTATAACAATAATAATAATAGTTGATAAGAGGTACAGTTAATCATTAGTCACACGAAATATTGTGTGTTATAGGTATTTTGGCTGAGTGTCTGTTTTGGTGGTATTTTAAATTGACTTTATAAAAATATAATTACCTTATGTCAAATATCTTGGCTTCTGAGTATAGTAAATTTGAACCGTATCTGTGGGATTTTGACAATATCAGTTTCAGAAATCTTTTTTGAAGAATCTCGAGTGCGTTGATATGGGTTCTCAGAGCTCCACCCCATGCTGTTATACCATATTGTAAATGGCTCTCCACTAGTGCGTAATAAAGAGTTCTGAGGTACTGTGCTGGTAAAGATTTTTTCAGATATTTAAATACGTGCAAAATACTTCGCAGTTTTCTTATTACGTAGTCTATGTGACAATCCCATCTGAGATGCGTGTCTATTATAACCCCTAGATACCTAATGTTTGCCTTGGGCATAATTGTCAGTGAGGTGTTTTTGGTTTTCACTTCAAGCGTGCTAAAAGGCGGAGTATTAATTTTGTTGTATGTAAATGGCACATGATTAGTTTTTTGTAAATTTATCGTTAATTTTTTATAATCCATCCACTTTTTAATTTTGTTGAAGTCCTCTTGCGCTTTCATTTTTAACTCATCCCAGTCGTGTGCTTCGTAGAAAATAGCTGTATCATCTGCGAATCCGGTTATTTCTCCGCTACTCCGGAGTGAGAACAGGCCATTAATGTAGATGTTGAATAATAGTGGACCTAACACGCTGCCTTGTGGAACACCGTAACTAATTTTTTCCTTTCGACTGAGTGAGTCACCGACCCTCACAGACTGATTTCTGGAAGAAAGGTAGCTTCTTAGGAGTTTGTGGCAGTTATTTCGTATACCCATTTCTTCCAGTGACTGTAAAAGTAATTCGTGACTCACCGTGTCGAAAGCTTTAGATAAGTCTATAAATATGCATAGGCACGGCTTACTTACAAAATGTACAATTTAAGAGAAATCCTAAACTTAAAAAATCTGATGACTGTTTACAGATCGGAATCAGTTATTAGGTACTGTATCTCCGTATGGGGTGGTATATTTCGTATACCCATTTCTTCCAGTGACTGTAAAAGTAATTCGTGACTCACCGTGTCGAAAGCTTTAGATAAGTCTATAAATATGCATAGGCACGGCTTACTTACAAAATGTACAATTTAAGAGAAATCCTAAACTTAAAAAATCTGATGACTGTTTACAGATCGGAATCAGTTATTAGGTACTGTATCTCCGTATGGGGTGGTATATTTCGTATACCCATTTCTTCCAGTGACTGTAAAAGTAATTCGTGACTCACCGTGTCGAAAGCTTTAGATAAGTCTATAAATATGCATAGGCACGGCTTACTTACAAAATGTACAATTTAAGAGAAATCCTAAACTTAAAAAATCTGATGACTGTTTACAGATCGGAATCAGTTATTAGGTACTGTATCTCCGTATGGGGTGGTATATTTGACTGCAACCTGCACAGTCTCCAAGCCATGCAAAATACAATAATAAAAATTATTCTTCGAAAAAAAAAAGCTTTAGGTACTCAACAGAACAGCTCTATAAAGAAACTAAATTGTATAACATAAGATGTATATATATCTACCATTGTCTTATTTGGATGTATACTAATAAATATCTTTACTAAAAAAAAAAAATACTAGATCTACCGAAAATCTGAACGTAATAATACCCAAAAAAAAAAAATCAAGACAGCTTCAATTGTTTGTCACGGATAACTAGAATAACAAGACTTAGTGTATAAGTATACCGAATACGTATTATTTGTTATTAGGTATGATCGCTTCTTGCAATTATTCAGAAAAATAGTGAAAATAAAGTAAAAGTGTGTGGTATCAAATTGTTTTTCACAAAAAACCGACGAGCCACCCCTTTTCCATTTGAAAAAATCAAGTTAACTGGAAAAATTCATATTTGCGATTTTAAAATAATTCTTAAAACGACTGTGAAGTCATCAGCTCAAAGTCGTATTTTTCCCATGTTACTTGATCAAGAATGAAGCGATTTACCCGATCCATGGCATTCTAGATCGAAAAATAAAAATTGGAATAAAAGTGAGGTGTTGTTGGATTTAGAATGTCATTCTCAATCGAAATAAGTGAAAATATATAGGATGTCCCATTTGAAAATCGAAAGTTGGGGTCATTTTCGGTCAGAGCCCCAAATTTCGTTTTTCTATCTTAAATAATAAAAATGTTATAGGGGTGAACCACCTTAGAGAATCACCCGGTATAATAAAAATGAATCTCTATTCCTTGTAAGCGCAAAACGTGAGAACGGCTGGACCGATTTGGCTAATTTGTTCCATGTTCATAATAGCCAGAGAATGGTTTCCCGGAAATTGTAAAATTTGGGTATATCCCAGTTACATTTTGCTACCCAAATGAATTTTCGCACAATAATGATTTGTGTCTATATTTCTATGAGTTCGAAGATGTGCCAAATCTCAAAATAGCAGCTGTGAGAGATAAAAAATATATAATTCAAAACTTTTATTTGTAGAAATTTTCTCAAGATAGAAAGATCACTCGTTTATGCTATACAGGGTGAGTCAAGCTTAACGCCTCGGACTCTCGTGGCAAAATTGTATTTTTTTTTTCAGTAAACGGTCTGTGGAAGTATATGTATGTCGATCTGAACTAGATTTCAAAAATAATGATTTTTATACAAGGTATTTGAAAAGAGCGTGAGATATCAAAGTTATATTTTTTTAAATGGGCCACTCTGTATTTTCTTGCATTTTTTAATTCTTTGAAAAAAATAAGCTGACTTTGCTAAAGTATCCCTATACCTATCTCTCTCCGTTTGTGAGATACTCAACTTTTTCACAAAATGTAACGTTATCAAAGAAATTCAATATCATTGGAATTGGCCACGACAGGTGTACGAAATTTTGACCGGTCACTCAAATCCCTTTCAGCTAGTTGTGGCTTGAGTGGACGATCAATAGTATACACTATGTTTTATATTATCAGGAACACTTACCGCACATTTGAACCCCAATAACTTTGAAAGATAAGTGCCATGTGAAGTGGAATGAATAGAAAAATCGAATTTAAACGGTTTTCTTCACATAAAGGATTCAATATAAAATTGAACCAGAAAATGGTAGATCTCAGGTGAAAAACAACTACTTTCCTGGCAAATACCACGCAGAACATTGAATGATATTCACCTGAATATCAATGGACATTGAATGCAAATGTTTCTTTCTGATAAGCTCGATTATGTTTAATTTATGTCGTGTTCACCTAACAATCCGCATACCGGTTTCAGGCTTCTGGCCTCATCAGTACGGAGTAGTCAACCAGCCAAGGTCAAAGAACTCTGGCTGAAGTGAGACAACGTAAACAAACCATCATCGATCTTGTAACACCTATGGTACGCCGGAAAAGATAAACTTTAACTGGCGGTACCTGTGACGAAAAAAACACTCCGAAATCTCCACCTCGATAGGTTTCTAAATAAAGATTCCTTCTCAGTAGAATTGGCAAGCCGTCTTAACTGAAAATGGTAGATCTCAGGTGAAAAAAAAATCGAATTTAAACGGTTTTCTTCACATAAAGGATTCAATATAAAATTGAACCAGAAAATGGTAGATCTCAGGTGAAAAACAACTACTTTCCTGGCAAATACCACGCAGAACATTGAATGATATTCACGTGAAAATCCATGCATACTTCCATATAATATCAATGGACATTTTCCATATAATATCAAGAAACATTTGCATTCAATGTCCATTGATATTATATGGAAGTATGCATGGATTTTCAGGTGAATATCATTCAATATTCTGCGTGGTATTTGCCAGGAAAGTAGTTGTTTTTCACCTGAGATCTACCATTTTCTGGTTCAATTTTATATTGAATCCTTTATGTGAAGAAAACCGTTTAAATTCGATTTTTCTATTCATTCCACTTCACATGGCACTTATCTTTCACTATATGCTAGACGGGCTTGCCACTCCTACTGAAAGGAATCTTTTATTTAGAAACCTATCGAGGTGGGAGATTTTCGGAGTGTTTCTTTCTGTCACTAGGTACCGCCAGTTAAAGTTTATCTTTACCGGCGTACCTATAGGTGTTACAAGATCGATGATGGTTTGTTTACGTTGTGTCTCACTTCAGCCAGAGTTCTTTGGACCGTTGGCTGGTTGCCTACTCCGTACTGATGAGGGCCAAGAAGCCTGAAACCGGTATGCGGATTGTTAGGTGAACACGACATAAATTAAACATAATCGAGCTTATCAGGAAGAAACATTTGCATTCAATGTCCTGCGTGGTATTTGCCAGGAAAGTAGTTGTTTTTCACCTGAGATCTACCATTTTCTGGTTCAATTTTATATTGAATCCTTTATGTGAAGAAAACCGTTTAAATTCGATTTTTCTACCCAATAACTTTGTTATTTCAAATGGAATACACTATATTTTTCCACGTGACAAGATTCACCTTTTCATTTCTTTTCGAACCATATAATATTTTCCTTTACCTAAATGTGGTGCTTCAGGAGTTATCGAAGCCTTTTCGAAATCCGATGAATTTTTTGAATTAACATTATTTCATCTAGTAGTCTGATGTCGAATATTGAAGAATAGTTCTTTAATATTACTAGCAAATTGAATTTGAACACTCTCAACTTATGGTTGATTTTCTTTAGAGCATTGTTATATCGGTCCACCTGTATCTACTATTTTTGGGGTTACTGGTTTTTATTAAAATAAACAATATTGAAAGATTCAAGTCTGAGGAGAAATTTAAAAAATTATAATACATGTTCGACATGACCACCATCTACTTCAATATAGCATCTAATATTTTTTTTGAAAGAGCTTCTGACATTTTTCAACATATTTGCAGTTAATGTTTGGAAGGCATCTATAATTCCTCACTTTCATATCATCAGGAGTAGTGGGTGTTGTACTGTATACAACATCCTTGATATATCCCCATAAAAAAAATCCACGGGTGTAAGATCAGGCGATCTCGCTGGCCAGTTATAAGGACCACCTCTCCCTATCCATTCATCTGTAAATTTTCTGTATCTTCCCTCTAATTGTAGCCAACTTCACATTCAAAGGAATTTTTCCAAAAAAAAATAAGGACCAATTATGGTGCTCATGATTCCATCTAATGAGTTAACACTCTACCGGTTCTGGCGATCGACGATTCGAAATAAATGTCTGTTTTCCGTGTCATAATAATGAAAGTCTTGTCGATTCACCAGACCAGTGTTATGGAAGGTTGATTCGTCTGTGAATAAAATATGTTCATAAAAGTTCATCTCTTCGCCAACTCGTTCAAGATACCATAAACAGAAATCTAGCCTGCGTTCGAAGTCCCTTCCATACAGATGTTGATGCAGCTGAATGTGGTATGGATGATATCTGGGTTTTCTAATAATTCTGCAACACTCGCTTGACTTATACCTGGTGCATTAGCAATGACTCTAGTACTGGTATTGGGATTTTCAATACATATTGCAAAACTTCGAAATGGAGTTCCTCATTCCACTGGTTTCGATATCTCTCGAACAGTGTACCCGAAATCTGGCTAATAATCTCTCAAATACATTCATTTTTATCACGATGCTCTTAATCTGGGTACTTATGTGCATAAACCCTCGACGCTAATAAGCAATTTTCGTAACACTCTCCAATAGTTAAAATCATGCTGATTCTTTCTTCAAGTGTAAAACTTTTCATTTTACTTCTCAAATCTGAGAACACGAGAGCAAGACGAATTCAACACAAACTTATGACAAAATATTACGCTATTTGACAGGACAGGGCGTATTACTAAAGTATATGACATCAGACTACTAGATGAAATAATGTTAATTCAAAAAATTCATTGGATTTCGAAAAGGCTTCGATAACTCCTGAAGCACCACATTTAGGTATAGGGAAATATTAAATGGTTCGAAATGAAATGAAAAGATGAATCTTGTCACGTGGAAAAATATAGGGTGTTCTTTTTGAAATAACAAAGTTATTGGAGTTCAAATATGCGGTGAGTGTTCCTGATAATATAAAACACACTGTATACTTTTGATCGTCTACTCAAGCCACAGTAACTAGCTGAAAGGGATTTGAGTGACCGGTCAAAATTTCGTACACCTGCCGTGGCTAATTCCAATGATATTGAATTTCTTTGACAACGTTACATTTTGTGAAAAAGTTGAATATCTCACAAACGGATACTTTAGCAAAGTCAGCTTATTTTTTTGCAAAGAAATAAAAATGCAAGAAAATACAGGGTGTTCCATTTAAAAAAATATAACTTTGATGTCACGCTCTTTTCAAATACCTTGTATAAAAATCATTGATTTCAAAATGTAGTTCAGATCGACATACATACCTATACTTCCTCAGGCCGTTTACTGAAAAAAAATATCTACCATTTGGCCACGAGAATTCGAGGCGTTCAGCTTGACTCACCCTGTATATTATGTAGATGGGACAGGTCATAGTTGTATAGGTATATACATACTTACAAATACACTCTAAGTCTGGATAAAATGTGATTAAAAGACATTTCACTATAAAACTAATTATATCAACACATGGTCATTTGGAAAATACATGTAGGTTATACTCAAACATAATGTAAATATTGACAATGAATAATAAATATGAAAAAGACATGGCAACAGTCTACTTTCAAAATGAAATAGACAAAATAAACACGATTGCGAATTGCTCACTCCAAGTGTAAATTCATCTACCGTGTAAAAACATTTTTCTGAAGAATGATACACGTATCATCTGCGTAAAGTAATATTTTTCCATTACTTGTGTTATCAGGAAGATCATTCACATGTAATTAAAAAAAATAGTGGTCCAAGAACATTGCCTAGAGAGGTACAAGAAATGTATTTGACATAACGTTATTCTACTTCACCTGGAAACATCTATTCGTCAAAAAGACACAACTAAATAATGTATATTACCTCGATTTCCTATTTAGTGTTCAAAGTGTCAAAGGCCCTGCTTAAGTCGAAGAAAATTCCTACAACAATATTTTTTTCGTCAATTAAATCATATGTTTTGTGACATTGAGCATTGCGGTTTCTGTCAAGTGATTTTTTCTGATTTCATGTTGGCACTCTGTCATCAGATTGTATGTTTCCAGGTAGTCATTTATTCTGAGAGATGTAAGTTTTTCAAAAAGTGCCCTGACGAGCGATAGAGGACGATAATTCTCGAAATTTTTGCTGTTACCATTTTTCAGTAAGAGGACTAGAATGGCAATTTTGAGGAGAACAAGATATTCTCTAAAATAAATACCTTAATCTATTCATTTCTAATAGAGGATCATTATTACAAGGTGTCTTCCCTGTGGTTTCTGAGCTGAAAGAATTCCTGATCTCCTACCCCAAAAACTCCCACACACATATTTTGAATATTCTGACCGTAATCACAATACACGTCCGCCATCCTGAAGTCGCCATCTTGAATTCATAGATTTTGACAAAAAATTCAAAATCTCCGAACTCGAAAAACCCCACATACCAATTTTGAATGAAATATGACCATAATGAGAAAACTCGTTCTCGATCTTGGGGCCGCCATCTTGAATTTATAAATTTTGACAAAAAATTCAAAATCTCCGACTGCGAAATCCGCCGCATACCAATTTTCAATCGAATCAGACCATAATCACAAAACTTGTCCTCAATCTTGGAGCCGCCATCTTGAATTTATGAATTTCGACAAAAAATTCATAGTCTCCAACTCCGAAAACCCCCCATAATAATGTGAATTGAATCGGACCATAATTAATCGGGCAACTAGAATTCACTTGCAAGATTTGACCCAAAACTAAGAAACAACTAACTAACTAAGAAGTGAAATTAAGTAAAAGCTTGTAAAAATGATGAACGTCAATACTTCCTGAATGCCCCTTGTATCGAAAAGACTACTTCAATGAAATTTTTGAAAGAAATACGGAAGGAATGATTCTAAAGCCCTCGAAATTAAATTTTAGACGGTTACGGTCCAATAAATCGCGCTAACGAGTTGTAACAAGCATGTGCCATATGTTACGTCAAAATCAATTGTAGGATTTGAATTGTTCGATAATTATTCCGAATTAACAGTACACACATATATATGATACCACTTTCACATAGCTGCACTTTTAATAGCGCGTATGCAAAGTACTCAAACTGTACATTGTGACGTATGAACGTTCACTTTTCTTGTGAGAGTCTTTAAATGGTCAAGTCATTACTTCACTCTTCCACGTATTCAAATTGAGATACTTCATTAGGTAATGATTCCATCATGTCTCTCATAGCTAGGTTTAAGACCGATAAAATCAAGAAATCCCTGTATACCACACTCTCGCTTTGAATTTAAAAATGTTCATCGAATACGTGGAAGTTTTTATTGATTTTTTCCAAATATCAGTTTTGATTCGCTTATCGTCGATGTCAACCATAATAATAATTAATATTAATAATGAGTTTACTCGCCAATATTTACCAATAAATACAAAGATAAATAGTTATTTATGTGACGAGTGCAATATAGTATATTGTTTTACGAGTGACGAAAGTAACATTTTTTGAAGCGAGAGAACAGTTTACCAGCCGAGGCTGGTAATGTTCACGAGTATCAAAAAATGTTTTCGACGACTGAAACACTATACTTTTTCTACAACCCTGTTTAATAATATGCTGAAAAAGAACGATGAACAAATATTTTATTTTAAATTGCAAATAACAGAATTTTTTTAAACATTACCTATGATTTGAATATTGGTTCATTGTTACATTCGAGCAATTATTCAAAATTATAGGAGTATTACAATCAAGATTTTCATGTATTGAGGTAGACGATGCCACATCTGTTATGTTGTTAACTGATGTCACTCCAAATGAAGATGCGCCGTAATCGGATAGGGTTGTATTTTGTATGGATTGTAAAATTTTGGTTTGTATTTGATTTTTGCTGCTAACTGATTTATCAACATATCCCTCCGCAACGTTACTAGTTTTCCAGCCTTCATGCTTTTTTAATTGAAGTAAATCACCTCCTGCATCCACTAATAGCGTTGCGGAAGTTCTACGCAAACAAAGCCCAGTATATTTTCGGGGATCAGGTAAGTTTAAATATTGATTTGCATAGGAAATTCCCACAACCTGTCTAGTACACTTTCCGTTCTGGTAGTTAATAAAGAATCTTGAATTTATTTTGTCCATATCTAGTGGACGGAGGTTCATATATATTTTAGAAATCTCGTAGAAGAACCCAGAAAGGTGGAAGGAACGCGGTACTTTTGTTTTTGTATTACGTATTGTAACTTAGAGTGTACTGCTGGTATCTTTTACATAATTTACTGTCAAATCTTTCAATTCATGGTAACGACAACCGCATTTCCAAAACCTAAGGCTACCTACAAACGTTAATATTAATATCATTGAGAATTTGTCGGAATAATAAAGTAATTAACTTACCTTAGTCATTAGGTAATTGGAGTCGGGTGCATTCTTTAAGAAAGTGTGTATCTCATCGGAATATTTTTCTTCTGACTTTTGACTTTTAAAACCATCAGATTTTCGTTTAAAAAAAGTGAGTAATTTGGGATATTTTTAAAGACAAGCTTTTATTGAAATGCACTAAAAAGTTATAGATTCAAAAGTTTTGTCGCACACATCCAAATAAATTCTTTTTTACTTTTAGTGCATTTGAATTGAAACTTGTGTTTAAAAAGTTTTTTCATTAATTATTTTTTCTTTATGTAAATAAAGCGGTGATAAATTAATAGACAGGGTAGAGTCATAATATCAGTTTTCATAAAAAGCGGTTTGCAGTGGTCTCTCAATGGCACTCCCGCCATCATTCATTTTTTTGAATAGAAAAAAACTCCCTCTGCCTTGTATATTGCTCCCTAGAGACTAATTCCATAGCAAATAATATATTGAATGAGACTATAGTATACAAGTTTCAAAATTTCAGGGGAGACCGTGTACCTCAGCTGAGTAGTAATATGTGTTTGCGAAGCTTACATTTGACATCTTCTATATGATCGTTCCAAGTGAGCTTGCAGTCAATATGAATTACCAGAAACTTTGTGTCTGAGACTTGTTGAATTGACTCACCGTGCACACTCGCTAAGTAGCTTTTATCTATGACAGTATTTTTAGTTACAAAGTTAATCATCTGTGTACTGATATTCGCTTTTTGAATGTTCAGCTTGTTTGGCCTATCTACAAACTTGCACAAGAAGAGGTCATTTATAAACTGCAGATTTTTCAGGTTTCTCGGTTTCATCTTTATTGTTTCTGAGAAAGTATATCTTTTTAAACCAAAATCATCATTTTATCACTCTTGTTTAGTTGATTCTGATATAATCAAGCTGGTTGGCACCCGTCCCGTTGTATATACCGCGGAAACTCTATTCATCTAATTGTGTAGCGGCTAATCCCCGATTTGTCCAATTAAAGAGTTTCTACAGCCCACAGACCATATTTGCTAACCGCACAAAATGCCAAGCCATGTTCTGGCAATGAATAGTCATGCAGTATTGCCTCCGGCAATTCCCTGTCTCGGTTACGTAAGCCATTCACAAATCTAGTCGCCACAACAACATGTCACCCTGGCAACGTTCATTCATCTGCTTCCATATATGGGGATTTCTTGCACAATTTCACTATTAGATTGTTGCCTAACCTCCATGGCGAGTAGAAATCCATTCATGAACATTAGTATTAATGAAATGCAGCAGTGGCCTTTTAATGCCATTGGAAAGCATTTTGATTATATCTAATGTCTGAATGCATTGATGATTTTAGTATTCAAATCGAATATACAAGGTGTTTCTAGATTCCATTACCGAAATCGCGGTATAAGTGGAGTACAGTTCGTATTAATGTATTCAAATCATTATTTGAAGATTTTTTTTTAAGGAATACATATTTTTTAGAATTCTTCTGGAGTTAGTAATCTTCCACAATTATTTCCCTTACCCCGACATGGTAAGGAAAATAAAGCAATGCCACAAACAGAATGAGGTACAATTTTAAAACAATAAAAACTTATACAAGGAGAGTTGATTTATAAACTGCAGGATTGCAGATTTCTTGGTTTTATCTTTATTGTTTCTGAGAAAGTGGATTTTTTAATCAGTTTTGAACTAAGTATATTGGTAATTGCAATTTGTTTCATTATATTTAATTCTCTTTTTAAATTTCCCTCTCAGTCTTGCATTAAAATATTTCCTTCGACCGTGAGGTAAGCAATGAGGCCCAATGGATCAAATAGAAGCATCTTAAAACCTATCTTCTAAGAAGGGTTTTTGTCTGTCGATTAATGACGCGAACGATACTTGATGAAAATCCATATATTTAACCTATATCCTTGCCTGTTTGATATTCAATAAAACAAATTCATAAGATGTAATTATTTAAATCAATTTGCAAAGCAATAGGACCTTTTGTATTTATTATTTTCAAAACTTTCTGAAAGGTCTAGTACACATTGTTTTTTTCTGCGAAAGTTGAATTACTTCATTGCATCCGAAAGCCGTATAATTCATTCAATACTGGCTGACCCTACAGACGTTGTCCTGTCCAAATTTCTATAGTACCTAAAATTATTTTCCTGGAAAATTTCGTCGAATTTTTTTTCTTTTTTTTTTTTGTGTTATTCTATCTAGATTATGCCTTTATCGCTACAGGTTGGAATATTCCCAAGTAGAATGAAAACCGCTCTAGTATCTCCTATTTTAAAAAACTGAAATTCTGAAAATTCAGAAAACTACCGTCCTATAACAACTCCATCAGTTATCTCGAAAACTCTTGAGTATGCAATTAATGATATCTATGAAAAAATCCTGGACTCCATGGAAGCAGGTGATGGCTCGGTTGGAATATTTTGTGATTTTAGCCGAGCTTTCCAATGTGTTCAGCATGGACTCTATCAATATGGAATCCGTGGAAAACTCTATGAATGGTTTTTTTCTTATCTAAATGGGCGACTTCAGAAAGTTAGGATATATCACATAGAAGACAACGTGAGAACTGAACATATTTTTGTAAAGTGTTCGTTCGTTCGTTGAGGACCTGATCGGTCGGCAAAAAGTGACGCATTTTAACGGAAATAAATTCTATTTCAAAAGTGAAAATTATATCAAAGTGATCGTCAAATTGTGCTCAATGGAACTGTAGAATATAAAGCATTGAATGTTTCACACAATCGCATAATAACCGTGAATTGATAGAGAGCTCGAATAAAACACACTGTGCCAAAAGTGTGAACAGGAACAAAAAGTTATCGAGTACCGTTTTTACTCAGCGGCAATCAGGATCACAGGTGTATTGGAACTCATCTCCATATACGAGGGCGGTTCATTTATTCCTCCAACGGTAGGAAATATCACTACTCCAAAATAAACGATAGAATATGGCCCTCGAACAAGTAACAGTATCGGCAAAATATAAATGTTGTTCAAAGGATATCCCACACTACACATGCATAAATTGCTTTGGATTCTTTCACAGAGGCTGCCTGAAAAGTATGAGAATTAAAGCCGAAATGTTGAAAAACAACCAAATAATTTGTTGTAGGAAGGAAGACGACCAAGAACGAGAAACAAGTTTACTAGTGTAACGAACCTAGGCCGGACCTGTCGCCTCACATGTTGCCATCGACAGCGATGAGATCATCCCCGGAGATATTCGAGAACCATCCAGTCGCTCTTCCGCGGAGAACAACGGTCAATATTGGAAACAATTGGAACACGCCGTCGCCAACCGTCCGAATTCGAAACATCGAGAATGCTGTAACGGAGATAAATAGACAGCCCTCAAGTCTCACGGACAGTCTGAACGAGCCCATACGATCGAGCTATTCAGTGAAGTAGTAATATAAATTAAGTTGTAGATTAAGTGTGAAATAAATTAGTAGAACCAAGTTAAGTTTATTTACGTTACACTAGAAAAAACTATCAACGAACTCACTGAGGAAACTGAATTGAAAGACATACATATAAAAAAACTGAGGGGGAAAAAAAATTATATTATACAAGAAGCAATGAAAACAGAATCAGAAATGGAAAACTTAATACAAGAACAAAAAAGTATCATTCAAGAATTGGAAAAACAGATACACAAACTCCAGGATAAAAAGGCAGATGAAAACAGGGAAACAAATGACATAAGCACCCAGACTCATACACTGATGCACTCCAAAGGAACAGTGACAGAGATGGACCTCGAGGAAATTGTGGAAAATAATTGTACAAGTAATAAAAATAATAACAGAACACAAGTAAATTATCCTCACTTTGGCTCCTCAGAAAAACATAAAACAGATATGGGACAACAAACAACTCTGAAAAAAAATAGAAACAATCCAAACCAACAAATAGATAGTAATCCTCCACCAAAATTGAGAAGAAACAAACTAACAATTATATCAAACAAACATGGCAGAGATATGGCACGTATAATGAGGCAGCAAACAGATGATTATGTAATACACTCGATAATAAAGCCAAACGCAAACAACTATGAACTATACCATACAGCAGTGCAAGAGGCAAAGTGTGCTTCGAAGGATGATATAATCATCTTCTGGGACAAAACATTAAATGGCAAACTACTACAAGATCTCACAAAAACAACCAAACATACAAATCTCATAATACTGACGGAACCATACAGATATGATATTAAAGATATAAATAATATTATATATAAAAACAATATAATGGCTGCCAAAATCCTGCACCAACAAAACCAAGAAAACATTGCACTATGTGAGTGCAATAATATTCTCAGGCGTAGCAACTACTATTTGACAGATATAACTTGAGACCAAGTGGAAAATGGTTTCTATGTAAAACTATTCTGACCCTAGCTAGCGACATGTTGAAACTCACTCGAAAAATTGTTTCTACAGAACCAAAAAGTTTATGTGAAGGATTAGAAGCACAGGTAAACCTCGAAAGAAAAATGAAAAAGGAATGACCACCCCTAGACAGGTCACAAAAACAATTGATTCCACAAATGACAGCCAAAAAATGACACAGATAGAGACATACCACTGAAAATCAGAACAAATCGAAAACTACCCCACCTCTATACCCCAGTCTATCTCATCTCGACGAAAAGTTAATCTCTACAGATGCATCTTTTTTATACCCAAGACTATCACAAGTACAGATTCAAGACTGAACTCGGGAGCGACGAAAGTGACTAGATTCCTACACATCAACGTAGAATGTCTTTCCACGAAGCTGCCAATATTAGAGGCAACACTTAAAGAACTCAATTATCCTGATATACTGTGTGTATGTGAACATTGGATGAATAAAGTGCAAAATGAAGTAACATGTATAGACGGATATGAAAATGTAAGTACCTTTGTAGAAAAGCTCATATACACGGTGGAGTTGCAATATATGCAAATAGTAAAATAAGTGGAAATTGCAAAGAAATTAATGTTAGAAAGTTTTGCATAGAACTCGATTTCGAGATTGTTGCTGTGTCTATTGATGAACACTTATGTGTTGCTTGCATATACAGATCTCCGGATGGATCTACTGATAATTTTTTCTAAATCTATCCACATCATTAATGGAAATTATTGAGAGGAGCAAATATCAAGTAATAATGGGAGACCTAAATATAGACAAACTAACGCAAGATAAAACAGCAAAGAGTTAAATTATATATTCGAATCCTTCAGTCTGAAGTCTCTAATAAATGAACCCACGCGAATAGACAGAAGAAATGGTTTCAATTCTCGTACTGCAATTGACTATGTTGTTACAAACGAGGGAGTTAAGGAGGAATGTGAAGTTTTGAGCCCCACATAAGCGATCACAAAGCACAAATATTGAAAATTGTACTTCCCTATACAAGCAAAATAGATGAAGTAAAGAATGAAAAGTCATCAGAACTTTCTCAGAACAAAACATGTTGAGTTTTCAACATTACTTTAATAAAGACAATTCACTATATCTGTGCTCAAGGACAATATAAATGATTACTATAGAGTATTTATGGAACATTTCGAATGGGCTCTAGATGTAAGCTGCCCAAAACAAAAAACCACTTCAAAAAACAAAATAAAAATACGAGTAAAGAGATTCAAAAGGAAATTGATGATCTCAAGTTTCTTTATTACATATCAAATAATTCAGAAGATCCAGTCTTGATAGATTCCTATAAAAAACACAAGAAGAACATTAATAAAAGAATAAATGATTTGAAAAAGGTAGATAACATTAACAGAATAGATACTGCATCGAACAAAAGCAAAGAACTGTGGAGAATAGTAAATGACAGGCTAGGGAAGAAAACATCAAAACATAATATCAATCTGATGCATAACAATAATATAATAAGTGATGTTACCGAAATCAGTAATTTATTTGTGAATTATTTCACAACATCTGTGCATGAAAAACTAGATACATACTTCGGAAATAACAAATCCCTGGCATGCACAATACCAAAACAAACATTAAACATACAATTTTTCTGAACCTTTACAAGCACAGAGGTAATCCAAATAATAAACAATTTGAAAACAAAAACTCAATGGGCATGGACGAAATCTCTATCAAACTATTGAAGTTTTGCAAAAAGGCACTATCAGAATCCATAGCCTTTCTTTTGAACAAATCTATAGAGTTAGCACAGTTTCCGGATGATCTAAAGCTTGGTAAAGTGATCCCAGTATATAAAAAAAAATAATCCACAAACAGCCGAAAACTATAGACCCATAGTACTACTCAGTCATCTTTCCAAACTAACTGAAAAAGGTATTGCATATAGGTTATACAATTTTCTCGAAAAACACAATATTCTATCCCCTTCTCAATTTGGATATCGAACAGCAAAATCAACTGAACTAGCCACCATAGAATTTACTCAGACTATCTATAAACATCTAGATACGGGAAGGAAAGTAGCTGGTGTTTTCTTTGACCTAACTGCAGCCTTTGACTGCATAAATCATCAGTATCTTCTTAACAAACTATCAACACTAGGGATCAGGGGGAACCTACTGAAGTGGATAGAATCATATATATCCAACAGAAAAATTAGTGTGTCTATAGAAGAGGTATTGTCAACCGAAAAATGTGTCGATATTGGTGTGCCTCAAGGCTCTGTCTTGGGGCCACTTCTATTCTTAATTTTTGTGAACGACCTTCCAGATTATATTACAGAAGGGCAGATTTTTATGTACGCTGATGACACTTCTGTGATAATCGAGGCATCAACCATAAGAGAATTAGATCTAAAAATGGAAAAAATCACAAAACAGTTTGAATCCTGGTGTCAACAAAATTCACTAGTGGTAAATAAATCAAAATCGGTATGTGTTTATTTTTCCAATATGAACAGCGACATAACCCCCACAACAAACAGTATAGAATTCAAAGGCAGCACAAAATTTCTAGGAACTGTCATAGACAGCAAACTACACTTCACACTGGAAATAGACAATATATGTTCCAAACTTGCAAAAGCAACCTTCGCGATCTTGAACCTGAAGAAGGAAATAGATATGAAAAATCTAATAACAGCTTACTACTCCTTAGCATACTCGGTAATGAGTTACAACATAGTCGTTTGGGGCCAATCAACGGATGTTTCTAGAGTCTTCACTATGCAAAAAAGAATAATAAAATAATTTTCAACAAAATACTGTCCCTAACAAGCATCTACCTATTCAAAATATCATGTTATATGTACACAAATGAAAATAACTTCCTTAAGAATAGCAACGTGCATAATTATAAAACTAGAAATGCTGAAAAGCTACATCTCACTAAATGCAACCTCAGTAAATTTAAAAAATCACCAAACTATGCAGGTCCAGAAGTTTTCAATAAACTCCCGGAAAATATAAAGAGTTTAAAATCATATCAAGCATTCAGAAAAGCATTAAAAGAATACTTAGTAGAAAAATGTTTTTATAATCTTGCAGAATTCATGCAATAAATTAGCTACTAAGGGTACTGTCATTTCCAACCTAGGATTAGATAACAAATAACAAATGATTGGCAGTTAATCAAGATACTTCACACCACTTATTCGATCCAAGTGTATATCCATAGCTTTAATCTACTCTCTATCTTAACAAGTATATATGCAATATTATATGAAAAAGCAAACATACTCATTTATACATGAACGTGTCAGTTTGTATTAACTGTATTTGACGAAACCTACTTTGAGTGTTCTTGGTAAATAAAGATTTATTATTATTATTATTATTATTATTATTTCGAACCCACTTTCAACTGGAATAGGGGTCCCCCAGGGATCAGTGCTGGGTCCCATATTATTTATCATTTATGTAAATGAATTACCCCTACTACTCTACGATGCACATACTTTTCTTTATGCTGACGACTCCACGATCTTATTCACAGACAAAGCAACAGGTCAAATTCAAAATAAAATTAACACCAGCTGCGAAGCACTTTGCAAGTGGTCTCATGCACACTCACTGTTCCTACATGCTTCCAAAACCAATCATATGAATTTTCACACTAGGCAAAACAATAAAATTCCCAACTTGGAGATAGTGATAAATCACGAAACTATAGATAAAGAGGAATGTATAACTTTCTTGGGTGTCAAACTAGACCAACATTTGTCGTTCAATGCTCATTGTGAAGCGCTAGCTAAAACATTGAACATTAATGTTTCGAATTAAGATCCTTAAAAACCATTTTGGATATTCATGGAATGCTGCTCTTCTATTTTGGTGAAATTCAATGTAGAATTACGTATAGAATAACTATTCAAACGACATAAAATACTACCTTTCTATGGATTATATATGTATATATATATATATATATATATATATATATATATATGTATATATATATATATATATATATATATATATATATATATATATATATTCACAGACAGAGTGGACAATTAATCAAGAATGAATCAATACATAACCACGACACTGGAAAAAAAAAATCCATGTTGCAAACGCCCGTCTTACAATATCCCAAAATCACCAGAAATCCTTGGACTTCGACTTAATAATGTCCTCCCCAAAGGGATGAAAGAAATTAATAAACTGCCTATATTCAAAAATGAAATAATAATACATCTCGACCTCTGTCCCAACAGTATAAAGGACTACTTTGATAATCATGTATTGGAATAGTTTATTTACATAAATGTGTTAAAGTGACTGTTTTCTGAATGGTCAATCTAGCATGGTTTATTTACATATACCGTGCTCGTCTAAAGTCCCCCCCCCCTACTAATTTTTGAACCACCTGGAACATCGCAACGTAATTTCGAGGGCTTGAAAAGAAGATAAAAACCTACTTTTTCATGAAAAAAATCACAGCTAAAAGTTTTAAAATGGCGGCTGAGCGCCATCTTCAATAATTTTTTTAAATAAAACACCCCGTGTATTATTCCATTTTTGAAATCTACTCATAATTCTCAACAGTTTTCTCTAATACACTTCACCCCTTAATTCAATTGTTTTCGAAATATTAACGTTTGAAAAGTGACATTCCGGTTTCAAATGAAGTGTGGATTTGGGTCACTTCTAGTAAAACATTTTGCTAACTGAACGTTGTTATTAATTTCTAGTTAAATCTCTTAATGAATTCGACTAATTCGAGGCGCAAAGAGAGTTTATTAAGGCTAAACAGTACCGCTTTCCGGAAAATCTCGAATTCTACGAATGTGTTTTGTAAATTCACAGTCAAAACAAATGAGTTAGCTAAAAAATAATAATTTATTTTTGAATAACACTTTTATTTAACCCCAACAATTATTTCATGTGTTCAATGTGGCCCCCTCCTAAATCTTGACAATAAAGTGCCCTATTATAAATAGTTTCTCTCACGTTGATGAAAGTCTGTTCATCTATTTCTTCACATGTATCTATTATTCTGCGTTCCAACTCTTCTATTGTTTGGCATTAGGGCATTGCGTAGATTTTTGACTTCAGATTAGCGTAGATTTATGACTTCAGATACCTCCAAAGGAGAAAAACTGGAGGTGTAAGATCCGGAGATCTTGGTGGCCATTCTGTACTTCCTTCTCTCTTCCTGATTGTTTAATACAATTTGTCTTATTCGAAGTTCAATTTCAGTTTCTAAAAGATTTGTGTAAAGAACTCCTGTAAGATTGCCTCTGATGAAAATCGGTCCAACAACGCGATTACCCAAAATCCCTGCCCAAACATTCACCTTTTTAGGAAACTGGGTATGTCCCTCTCTAAAAATATGCGGATTAGTATCGCTCCACTATCGTAGATTCTGTTCGTTTACTTTTCCATTAAGAAAAAACGTGTATTCGTCTGCGAAACATATACGTTTTAGGAAGACCCGTTCTCCTTCAATTGTTCTTGTTAACCACTCACAAAACTCAACCCTCCGGTCTGGATCATCCTCCGTGAGAGCATGCAGGATTTTTATTTTATAAGGATGAAACTTTTATTTTTCTAGGACTCTTTGGACACTTTTTGGACTTACAGGATTCAGCAACTCCAGACGTCGACTGAGTCGGATTGATTACCATTTCAGCAACAATTTCTACCTTCTTCCTGATCTTGGAGCATCTTTCAGCGTACCAGTTGCTTGGAGCTCATTTGAAAGTTTGCGCAAATATGACCTCAAAGTAGGATTCTTGGAATATCTATCATTTAACATACGGAGTGCTAGATGATAATTTCTTCCAGCTTCTCCAAATATCAAAACTGCTTCAAATTTATCGTCTAAACTACGAGCCATGATCACACTTTTCATAAAAGGATTAGCAGTTCAGTTTGACAGTAAACAAGATGTTACCGCGACAACGATATTTTCCAATGCAAACTTGATTGGAAGCAACATTAGTGTTTTTGGTTGGGTTTGAAATGACCAAAATGTCACTTTTTAAACGTTAATATTTTGAAAACAATTGAATTTAGGAGTAAAGTGTATGAGAGAAAACTGTTGAGAATTATGAGCAGATTTCGATTATGGAATAATATCTTAAAATTATAATTAATTATAATTTATATAACTAACTTTATGCTAGACGGGCTTGCCACTCCTACTGAGAAGGAATCTTTTATTAAGAAACCTATCGAGGTGGGAGATTTTCGGAGTGTTTCTTTCTGTCACTAGGTACCGCCAGTTAAAGTTTATCTTTTCCGGCGTACCTATAGGTGTTACAAGATCGATGATGGTTTGTTTACGTTGTGTCTCACTTCAGCCAGAGTTCTTTGGACTTTTGGCTGGTTGACTACTCCGTACTGATGAGGGCCAAGAAGCCTGAAACCGGTATGCGGATTGTTAGGTGAACACGACATAAATTAAACATAATCGAGCTTATCAGAAAGAAACATTTGCATTCAATGTCCATTGATATTATATGGAAGTATGCATGGATTTTCAGGTGAATATCATTCAACGTTCTGCGTGGTATTTGCCAGGAAAGTAGTTGTTTTTCACCTGAGATCTACCTTTCTCTGGTTCAATTTTATATTGAATCCTTTATGTGAAGAAAACCGTTTAAATTCGATTTTTCTATTCATTCCACTTCACATGGCACTTATCTCTAACTCTATAATTTATATAGTTTAATCTACCCCAATAAATTAAGTAAATAATATCTCTAATTAAAATTTCCCCAAATTTTAAATAAAAATAAAACCCTATTAAATATAAAATTTTCTTGAAACTGTAATTACTTACAATTTATATAACTTAATCTATCCCAATAAATTAAGTAAATAATATTTCTCATTAAAATTTCCCCAAATTTAAAATGAAAATAAAACCCTATTAAATAAAATTTTTTACTTACAATTTATATAACTTAATCTATCCCAATAAATTAAGTAAATAATATCTCTCATTAAAATTTCCCCAAATTCTATTTGAAAAAATTATTGAAGTTGGCGCTCAGCCGCCATTGTCAAACATTGATCTGTAATTTTTCCATGAGAAAGTAGGTTTTTATCTCCTATTTGAGCCCTCGAAATTTCGTTGCGATATACCAGGTGGTTCAAAAATTAATAGAGGGGGAACGGACTTTAGACGAGCACTGTATATGTTTCAAGTGATTGTTTTCTATACTGCCTATCTGTAACTCTATTACTAAAAACTGCTTGTACCACATGACTTGTCCAATAGCTACTCAGCTCGATGGATTAAATAAAATACAATACAATACAATCTTGGAGCCGCCATTTTGTTTCTTCTCTAACAAAAATTGCATAATGCATTGTCATGGGAACTATGAACACCTGCCAAATTTCAAGTTAATCGGACAACTAGAAGTGGGTCAAATTTCATTACACACATCATGACACGTGAAAGTAAATAAAAGCATGTAAAAAATCAGATGATTAGAAATACGAAGAAACCCATTTCTCGCTAAGTTATGTGTCGGGCCACTTCTTCTAAAATGTTGGATTGTCTGGCAGCCGTTTTTCTTCCAACAAAATGAATCATCAGCGGGTAAGAAGTTGCACCTCATCTCACACCAGTTTAGCGAATTTACTCCAACACTAATGAGCCTATATAGCAGTAAAGAATGATCCTCATGCAGGGTCAGAGCAGGCGTGCCTTGTCAGCCGGGGTCTTCGTGGGCAGACGCTGAAGAATGGACACGAGGAGTGTCAATATGCTAACATAGATTTCATCTCTTTATACACATGTTTTCTACCGCTGCCGTGAAGCCGTCAGTAATTACGGCAATTGCCGTGAAGACTAGATGGAGATTCTATACTGTGTTTTATTCCACTGAATGTTTTTTCGTACATTCCTCTACGAACGTCAAGAAGAGTGCAAGATGAAGCCGCAAAAAATTCAACCAAATGAGGAAAAATACTGTTGGCCATCTTGGGTTTCCTTTTTTTAACCGACGAAATAAAAAAGGAGGAGGTTTTCTAGTCAACGCGTATATTTAATTTTTTTATTCATTTTTTTTTATGTATGATCGTCCATAACTTTTCACTGAGACATCCGATTCCGATAATTCTTTTTTCCTTGGATAGGGTGTACTTCGAAGTTGGTCCCATTCGAATTAAAAAGATGAAATCCACCCCTAAGGGTAGCAAAATGAAGGATATTGATCACTCACCCTCTGAATTCTGGTCCGTTAACCGATTCTATCAGGCATAACTTTGTACTGGGTTCTTCGATTTGGATGATTCTTTTTTAAATAGATAGGGTATACCTTATATTAAGATTTCGAATGCGATTATATACCCTTACGGGTGGAAAAATAGGGGATAATTGATTTTTCACTTGTGAACATTGGCACACACATATGTAGTTGACAATGACAGATCGCTACTGTCATTATTCCACATCCGTCAAAATCATTATATTCTATGAGAGGATGGAATGATATACAAAGTAATGAAATAAACTAACCAGAACAACAAAAATTATGTATATTACAACAAATAGTAAAAATAGATAATGATATTATTTAACTGGTAATAGTTGAAGTAAGCTAGGTAAGTAAGTATTTTGGAAGTAATCAAAAATTAAGTAGGTAGTAATTAGAAGATTTCAGCCACAAAATTGAATAAAATCTTTTAACAAATAAACTGACGAATAGGAACTGAAAAGTAAAATAAAATAAACCTTTCAGTTCAATATTGCTAAACTAATGAGTAACTAATTTTGAGTCGGCGCCAAACGAACAATCAACGAAGATCATTAAATTACTTCAAAAAAATTATCAGAATGTCACCGCGCAACTCGATGCCATCATTTTACGCCTTATCTAATTCATTTGCTTGTTTGTTTGGCGCCGACGCAAAATTAGTTACTTACATTAGTTTAGGAGCTTAGTTCTTGAGACTAAAAAGGTTTATTTATTTTTTTACTTTTCAGTTCCGTATTTCGTCGGTTTAATTTTTTGTTAAAAAGTTTTTTTTATTTGAAGTTTCCTGAAACCGATTAGAAATGTTGAGTAATTCTGGAATAACAAAATTATTACTCTTCATGTTTGTTTTTGAAAATGCCCAACAGAAAACAACTATGTTTCTGGACCTTCTATAATAATAATAAAATCTTTATTAAATCCTTTCAGATCACATAATGATATATGCTACGTCAGCAAAAAAAGATTAGAATTATTCAATAATGAGAAATAAATATGTGTATACATTTCATCCACAGTAACACAGAACGATCACATTTCATGAAACATTGTTACAAACAAAATAAAATAGATTAAAAATAAAACATATTTAACATCTAACAGTTCATGACAATCAGTTGAGAAATTATAATTTGAATGGCATCACCTACCAAGATATTCATTAACACTGTAAAAGCAGTTCTTAAGTAGAAATTCCTTAAGTTTGGTTTTTAAACTTTTTTCTATTGTATTATCTCTTATACAATGCTCCTCCAAAGTCCGTTCCCTCCCTACTAGTTTTTGAACCACGTGGTGTATCGCAACGGAATTTGGAGGGCTCAGATAGAAGATAACTACTTTTTCATGGAAAAATACAGCTAAAAGTTTTAAAATTGTGGCTGAGGCCATCTTCAAAATTTTTTTCAAATAGAACACCCCGTTTTGAAATCTCCATAATCAAATCTGCTCATAATTCTCGACAGTTTTCTCTGATACACTTTACTCCTAAATTCAATTGTTTTCGAAATATTAAGGTTTGAAACGTGACATTTGGGTCATTTCAAACCCAACCAAAAACACTAATGTTGCTTTCAATCAAGTTTGCATTGGGAAAAATCGTTGTCGCGGTAATATCTTGTTTACTGTCAAATTGAACTGCTAACTGTCAAATAGTCCGTTGAGCGCCTAGATCCTTTTATGAAAAGTGTGATCATGGCTCGTAGTTTAGACGATAAATTTGAAGCAGTTTTGATAATTGGCGAAGCTGGAAGAAATTATTATCTAGCAGTCCGTATGTTTAATGATAGATTTCCCGAGAATTATATTTCAAGGTCATATTTGCGCAAACTTTTAAATAAGCTCCAAGCAACTGGTACGCTGAAAGATGCTCCGAAATCAGGAAGACCGCCTCTTTTAGAAGAAAAAAAGGTAGAAATTGTTGCTGAAATGGTAATCAACCCGACTCAGTCGACGTTTGCAGTTGCTGAATCCTGTGGAGTGAGTTCAGAAAGTGTCCAAAGAGTCCTTAAAAAAGAGAAGTTTCATCCCTATAAAATGAAAATCGTGCATGCTCTCACGGAGGATGATCCAGACCGGAGGGTTGAATTTTGTGAGTGGTTAGCAAGATCAATTGAAGGAGAGCGGGGCTTCCTAAAACGTGTATGTTTGGAAGCGGGCGCTCGGGAAAAGGAAAAAAACATATTTAGAGAGGGACATACCCAGTTTCCTAAAAAGGTGAATGTTTGGGGATTTTGGGCAATCGCGTTGTTAGACCGGTTTTCATCAGAGGCAATCTTACAGGAGTTCTTTACAGAAATCTTTTAGAAACTGAAATTGAACCTCGAATAAGACAAATTGTATTAAATAATCAGGAATAGTTTGAAAATCGTGAAATCATATTTCAGCAGGATGGGGCACCTCCCCATTGCGATCGCATGGCTAGAGAGTTCCTCGATACAAACTTTCCTGGGCGATGGATAGGTCGCAGGAGAAGTACAGAATGGCCACCAAGATCTCCGGATCTTACACCTCTATATTTTTTACTTTGGGGGTATCTGAAGTCAAAAATATAAGCCACTGAATGCCAAACAATAGAAGAGTTGGAACGCAGAATAATAGATACATGTGAAGAAATAGGTGAACAGACTTTCAATCAACGTGAGAGAAGCTATTTATAATAGGGCAATTTATTGTCAAGATTTAGAGGGGGCCACATTGAACACTGATGAAATAATTGTTGGGGTTAAATAAAAGTGTTATTCAAAATTAAATTATAATTTTTCAGCTAACTAATTTGTTTTGATTGTGAATTTACAGAACACATTCGTAGGATTCGAGATTTTCCGGTAAGCGGTACTGTTTATCCTTAATGAACTCTCTTCACGCCTCTTATTAGTCGAATTCATTAAGAGATTTAACTACAAATTAATAACAACGTTTAGTTAGCAAAATGTTTTACCGGAAGTGACCAAAATCCATACTTCATTTTAAACCGGAATGTCACTTTTCAAACGTTAATATTTCGAAAACAATTGAATTTAGGAGTATAGTGTTTGAGAATTAGGAGCAGATTTCGAAAATGGAATAATATACGGGGAGCCGCCATTTAAAACTTTTAGCTGTGATTAGTAGGTTTTTATCTCCTATTTAAGCCCTCCAAATTTTGTTGCGATATATCAGTTGGTTCAAAAATTAGTCCGGGGGGAACGGACTTTAGACGACCACTGTTTATCCAGGAAGATTATTAAAAAATGTCACCACTGCATGTGATGGACAATTCTCAAACGATTTGATTTTATATTTTTGGGCTCTTGAAATTTTCCCACGTCTGGTTCCGAGTTTCGATCATAATTGTTTATATTTTTTTTAAAATACACATTTGTAAATGTAAATACAAGGCAGGGACATGATTATGTGTTCTATAAAATATTGTTTAAAAGAGTTTCCATAGCTCAGGTTGAATATCAGGCGTATGAGCTTTTTTTGTGAAACAAATATTTTATTCACATTAGTACAGCAACCCCATTGTATAGCTATTTTGTATGACATATGAGAGTGTACAGTTGCATAGTACACGTTGAGGAGTTGATCTGTTCTCAGAGTTAATCTTAATTGTATCATCGCGTAATATTCACTATTGACCTTTTTACTTAGGCTTATGTTACATTCGAAAGTCATTTTACTTCACTTGAAATTTATTAAAAAAAAATATTTCTGGACAAAAACTGTATGGAACTGTTTTACTAGAGTTGACGATCAGAGAGTTTTTGCAACACGAGGTCGTAAATTTATGTGACAGCAGATTTAGCTTTCCTTGCAGTTCCACAGAACAGCTGCTAGTGTAGTATCGTCTGCATATAAAACAATATGATCGAATCACATGTTTTGGCATATCATTCATGAAAAGCAGGAAAATAAGTGGACCCAAAATGGATCCTGTGGGACTCCTAGATCCATACTAAATGGAGAAGAATGACTCTTCCAATTTCACGCGTATTTTCTTCGAGACAAGTATGACACCATCCACGAAAGGAAGTTGCCTCTGAAACCGATTGAGTATAGTTTGATTTATTTTGGGATTAATGATATCAAATGCTTTCGATAGGTCGAAGAAAAGAGCACCAACGTTTCTCCCTTTATCAAGTGATCATATACATAATCGAAAAAAACAGACGATGCACTTGGGCTTGTGAGATGATGTTGAATTATTCCAAAAAAGTTTTTCAAATAAACACTTCTCTCAAAGATTTTGCATAACACTGTGGGTACTGTGATTGGTCTATAGTTTCCGATTGAAGTTGGATCATCCTCTTATGGAGTGGTGTTACCAAACCAACCTTCAGTTTCTCTGGGAATTCTTCCATTTCTACAGATCTACTTAATATGAATGACAGTGGTTGACTCATGAGAGTTCTGATCTTTTTCACAAGTTTTGTTGGTATAATAAATAATAAATAATATTTATTCGCATGAATAAGACAATTGTTTACATTGAATAATATACATTTGCGGATAATATAAGTAAGTCACTGAAGTGTATAACAGTTTGAGCTGTTATACCCCTTGTGTGTGACTATGCTATACTAATAATAATATCTAAACATACGATCTGAAGGGTACCCATTAGGACCGATAAGGTTGAGTATGGGTTTTCTGATCGTATATTACATATGTATAGATATGATAAGGCATTTCTTTGAATAATTGTATACTTCATAACATTTAGTCAAAAAGAATATCAAGTGAATCTCTTTCTATTGATAGAATATAATTTTCAAATATTTTTTTGATTAATCCAGTGGAATTTATTGTTTCTATGTATGTTTTATGCATGTCAGGAAGGAGATTGTATACTTTCCTAGACAGAAATAGGAAGCAACGCTATCCTATCGACTTATTACACAATGGTATCTGAACTATTTTTTTTTTGCATCGTTCGTGTAGAATAAACGTTGTTTACTTTTTGTATCAATGATTTATTTTTATACATATTAATAATTATATTATACGTATATAGTTGCCTTAAATCCAGTACATTCGCTGTAGTAAATAACAAGTTTGATGGGTAGGTATTTTTTTTGTTATACATTATTTTAAGTATTTTTTTTTGTAGTATGTGTAGTTGCTTCAGATGACTATTTGTAACCCCTCCCCAACTCAATACGGCATACTGCAAGCGAGACTCCACCAAAGAATAGTACACTGTTTTCAGCTGTGCAACGTCAAGAATTTTTTTCAGGTATTTGAATTTCGGTAACAGACACCTCAACGTTTTGGTAACGTTTGAGATTTGATGGTTCCATCTTAGATGTGAGTCTATTATAATTCCCAAGTATTTTGTTTGATTGACATTTTGTATTTTGGTAATGTAATTCTGTTCTCTAAAAGTTAGCTCATCATAATTTGGTAAACCGTTCTTGTAGCTGCAGAGTGGTAGATAAAATGTTTTTTTGAAGTTTATGGTGAGTAATTTATGTCGGAACCAATTTATTATATGTAGAAATTCATTTTCAATTTTTTTTTAGTCGATCCAAGAATGTGAAGAATATAAAATAGCAGTGTCATCAGCGAAACTAATCACTTTTCCGATGTTTTCATGGTCAGTAAATCATTAATATATATAGTGAATAGCAATGAACCCAACACAGTACCCTGAGGTACGCCACAATTCATTGCTCTCTCATTACTTACGGTATCCTGGATTTTTACTATTTGTTTTCTATCTTTAAGGTAATTAGAAAAAAGTGTGAGTGGAACACCATGAACCCCAAGATCCTCCAAGACCTCCAGTAAGTGCGAGTGGTTCACTGTGTCGAAGGCCTTGGCTAGATCCAGAAAGATACATATCGCAGGAGTCCTTTGATCAACTAAATTGTACATATCTCCCGTCAATGCTGAAATTGCATCATTCGTCGATAAACCCTCTCTGAATCCAAACTGGCAGTCAGCTATGACATCAAATTTGCTTAGATAATTACTTAGTCTTTTTTTCAGACATTTTTCAAATATTTTTGCTATTACTGTAATCACAGATATGGGTCTATAATTATTTGTTTTGGTTTTTTGGCCATTTTTAAATATGGGTGTGACTACTGCCATCTTGAATTCATCGGGACATATCCCTGAACTGAATATATTATTGATCAGATGAGCTAATGATGTATTATGAGTTCAGAGATATGTTTCAATGTTTCTGCCCTAATGAGATCGTAACCAGGGGCTTATTTTGTTTTTAGTTGTTGGATTATTTCGTATATTTCTTTTTCATTTACAGGCTTCAGGTAAAATGAATGGGTCAAAATGTTCCTTGCTGGGCGCGGTGTGGTAGGTTTTGTTATTTCATTTGCATAGCTTTCTCCCACTCCTATAAAAAAATCATTGAAGGCATTAGCAATTTCTTTTTCATCCTCAGTTATATGGCCATTATCGGTTATAATTTTTTTTGTGTTATCATCTCTAGATTTTTTTCCTTCAATCTCCGATATGACTTTCCATAAGTTTTTATATGCAATCTATTACCATAGAATTTGTATTTTTTAGTGATAAAATTATTTCACAAATGGATGGACAGGAGTGAAAAAGAAAGTTTGAGGCACACACATAGTTGTAAAATTGTTAGAAGATATAGAGCCGAAATGTGTGTTTATAGCATCAGGTGCTATGGTTGAAAAATAATCTCCAAAAGCGTTTACAATTTTGTTTTTATCTCTGATACATTCCTCATTGAGTAAGATCTCAATATCCATATTTCGTTCAATTTTACCTGTTTTTTGCCCCACTAAGTTCCAGATTATTGTTTTGTTTTTGTAGTGAGGTTTTATTTTGAAGACAACGGTGATGTATTTGGTTTCATGTAGTTTAAGCCTATACAATTTTTTTGAGGTATCATAATGCTCTTGGAGTATGCTATTTTCTACATTAGTGTGTACCCAAAATAGTTGCTTCAGATTGTTTCCCATGCAGATTATTTCTCGTGTAACCCATAGCTTGTTTTGTTTTATTCCCAGGCCAGGAGATTTCTTCACAGAGGAAATGTTAGTTCAATGAAATAATCAAGTATATTAGAGAATGACTCGTATGTTGAGTTTATATTGTCAAAACTTTCGTAAACAGATAGAAATGTCTCCTGTACTTCAACGTTCAGCATAGTGCTTAGTTGCATATTGCCAGGAATATATTGATTTGTTGAAAATATAAACAGGATGTTCATAAAATCAGATGTGGAATCATCTGCGACTAAAAGATAAACTTTAGTTACTATCTTCCATCGTCAAGATAACCTCTTGTGGACTATTCATGTTGAAAAGGGAAACATTCTCAATTGAATATTGATAGGAAGATTTTTCTGTGAATTGAAAAATCCACGATTAAAATGAAGTTATTTTTTTGTGAATATCTAACAGAAACCAACTACTTCCCCTGCTAAAGCCACGCTGGACATTGAACTACATCTGATAGACAATCTGAAAAGGCCCTAACTCAAAAGAAAAAATCTGAAATTGATAATTTGCATTTTCATTCAGATAGTTATTTGATTTTCTATTCCAGTCTTAATTAAGAACTCATAAAGATGAATGAGGCAAAGAAGAATGTTTTCCAAAAGAGAGTACTCACCAGAAATCATTCGTAACATTGACGCAGGAGAGACATCGCATTCACTAGGTCTTCAATACATTTTTGTCGACGAAAATCTATTTCACGCTTCCACGATCATCTTCCGGTCTTCCGTGATGTGGAAGCGTGAAATAGATTTTCGTCGACAAAAATGTATTGAAGACCTGAGAACATCTCCTCAAAATAAGTTAATCTTGCCTTCATTGTACCTAATATATTGTATATAAATGTCTTGTACTCATCAAAAAAAAACTATCACCATCAATGAATTTCTGTACAATCTCAATGTTTCTGGAGGATTGCAGACAAGCACAACACAAGCATTCAGTATGCTCAGGTGCAGTTTTGTGGTCCAATTAGAAACTTTAAGATAAATCACTGTATACCATGTTATGTACACTTTTACTCTGAATAAATCTGAAATCTGAATGCGATGTCTCTCCTGCGTCAATGTTACGAATGATTTCTGGTGAGTACTCTCTTTTGGAAAACATTCTTCTCTGCCTCATTCATCTTTATGAGTTCTCAATTAAGACTGGAATAGAAAATCAAATAACTATCTGAATGAAAATGCAAATTTTCAATTTCAGAGTTAGGGCCCTTTCAGAATATCTATCTTATGTAGTTCAATGTCCAGCGTGGCTTTAGCCGGGGAAGTAGTTGTTTTCTGTTAAGATATTCACACAAAAATAATTTTATTCGTGGATTTTTCAATTCACACAAAAATCTTTCTATAAATATTCAATTGCCAGGAATATACTTGTTTCCTGTCAAATCATACGAAAAAATATGTTTTTCCGCATATTTTTTTTACATCCTAATTTTTTTTTGTTAATTTTTATGGAGAATATTTTCTTCCTAACATATCTTCCTTTTCACTGTCAATTAGTATTTATGATTGTGTTACAGGAAAATGTTTCGAATGCCCCAAAGGCAAACGAAAAATACCGACCGATAAGATTGTGCTCAACATAAAATTCCAATTAGGAATATTGTTATATATTCATATTAGATATAATTCTAGACTCAAAACGAGTGTGTCTCGAACGATATCAGAATCCTGTATTAATTTGAGTCGATCCACTAATACCATCAAAACTAAATCAATGTTGGGCGGTAGTCTAATAGGCCCCTCGATTCGAAAAATACACGTTGCAGGAAATGAAAATAATACAAATACAGAATGGATAATCTAAATCTAAATTTTCGAGAAACCGTGACACCAAGTTTTTTGTTATTATCACCTATTGATAACACAATTCGTATTCAGTATACGGTGCCACTTCACTGACTTCATGCAGTATAAATACGGCACAACTCAAATACATTTAATTTAATTTAATTTAATTTTTTTATTTATAAATACACTGTTCTACAGGATAAATCCCGATTTTATCTCAGGAATGTAGGCAGGAATAGATTTACATCATAATATAAAACAATAACATCATTCTGCGAAATCATACATGCAGCATATTATAGATATTTAATTATTCGAAAAATTCGGATTTGATAAGAATTACTGAATATATTGAATGAATGTGGTTTTTTGTGGAGGAACAACGTTTCTTGACATGTTTTTTGGGTAACCTTCCACTACAACTCAAACCATCATGCCAGTGTGAAAAAAGGCATAGTTAAATGTCTCTATAATCGAGCCCAAACAGTTCGCAATTCCAACCAGAATTTACAGGAAGAAATAAACCTCATAAGATCTGTTCTCAAGGAAAATGCATATCCGGATCAATTTGTGGAAGAAACAATCACTGACATTGAAAACAAAAATCCATCAAACAACCAATTGACACAACCAACAGAAGTACTCCCACCACCTACACATTTCACCTTATGTCCCCGGATTATCTGAAAAGATCAAACGAATTGGACATAGGCATGATGTGAGAACATCATTTAGAACAACAAACACACTGAGATCTATACTAACACCAACAAAACCAAAAAACGCAGAAGGAAGTACCAAAAACTGTGTTTACAACATACCTTGTTCGTGTGGTGATAGTTATATAGGTGAAACGTCAAGACCATTGGAAGTGCGCCAAAGTGAACATCAGAGTTACATCAGAAATCGACAAATAACCAGATCAAAAATTGCAGAACATATCCTCACATCCAATGGTGATCATACGATTGAATAGAATAGGACACAAATCTTGATGAAAGAACCACATCAAGAGAGGAGAAAATTGAAAGAAACGGCCTGTATTCTTCTTTCCAATAACAGCTGTTTTTCAACAAATTCTGTTGAAATTGATCATACATGGTTACCTCTTCTCAGAGAAGAAGTGAGATATGGTAGAATGCTAATGAACTGATCTGAACAACACCCCATATATCAAATGAGCAATACGTCACTCTAAAACTCTTTTGGCAGATCTTAATTGACATCCGTCAGTTGAAAAACCGAAGAAGACTCTGCAAGAAAAAATCCAAATTATTAAAACAAATAAAGGAGATTTGGAAGATTTTGAGAACGGGGGCAGATATAGTCCCCGAAACGTCAATCAAAAACTATACAGAGAAGTATCTTTTGAATTTTGACATTTTTTTTATAGGCTTATTCAGGGAACGAGAAGTTACTGACAAATCGAATCATTTTTCTATAGGAAATATAATTTGGGAAACGCAGTAACTTATCGTGGTGAACTAATTAGTTTGCCCTTTCTACACTTGTATAGATTTTCCTGATAATATTTCCAAAGGTCATGGAAAAAGCCATCAACATCGAGCTCATGAAATATCTGGAAGACTCAGGAATTGTCAACGTTAGGCAATATGGCTTCCGCCATCAGAGATCAACTGGTGACCTGCTCGCTTACGTCTCACATATATGGCAGCTATCTATTGAAAAGTATGGAGAAACTTTAGCTGTGGCATTAGATATCTCCAAGGCGTTCGATCGAGTTTGGCACCAGGGACTCCTCGCCAAGCTTCCGTCTTATGGCTTGCCCCCTCAGCTGTGTTCTCTGCTTGCTAGTTTTCTCTCAAACAGGTCTCTCCATGTAGTGGTCGATGGAGTTTCATCTGACACTCTACTCATAAATGCTGGTGTTCCGCAAGGATCCATTCTCGCACCAACACTATTTCTACTTCACATCAACGACCTGTTGAAAGCAACTTCATGTCCAGTACACAGCTTTGCCGATGATAGTACCCTCCATACCGCTTTCTCTTCCAGGGCCCCTATATCAGCCCGTGAAACCAGAAATGAACGAGGAAGAAATGTTAATAATATAAATATGGACTTGGCAACAATTCTCGAATGGGGATCTAATAACTTGGTAGAATTCAATGCAAACAAAACACAAGCATGTCTTTTCTCTAGAAAAGCCGATCTCACTGTGCCTAACATAACTTTGTCAGGAATAACCATACCACTGAAGCCATCCATATCGATGCTTGGTATTACTATCAGCAATAACCTTTCCTGGGAAAATCACGTGAGGTCCATTGCCAAAAGTGCATCCCAAAACTTGGTTTTCTGTTTCGTGCCAAGAGCTATTTCACCCCCAGTCAGCTGCTTATGATCTATAAGGCACAGATCCGACCTGTCCTGGAATACTGTTCCCATATTTGGAGTGCGGCACCTAAACATATCCTGAGGCTATTGGATTCTGTCCAAAAAAGGGCAATTCGTCTCGTCGGTGATGCCTCGCTCACAAACTCGCTCACTTGTCTGGAACACCGTAGAAAAGTTGGCGATTTGTCTCTATTTTATAGATATTTTCATGGGCGATGCTCTTCTGAAATATCAACAATCGTTCCTGCTTTAGCAGTCTCTTCGAGACTAACCCGTCAAGTTCAGTCATCACACCCCTTCGTGGTCACTTTGGAGACCTGCAGAACATCACTTTCCAAAGACTCGTTCATCCAACGAACAGCGGGGCTTTGGAACTCATTGCCTAGGGAGGTGTTCCCCAGGCATACAACCTTCAGAAATTTAAGAAGAACACCAACTCCTACTCTTTCCTAGGTTACCCAAAAAACATGTCAAGGAAAATTACTGAAGGTTACCCAAAAAATATGTCAAGAAAAATTACTGAACAGTTAAATATATCTATCTGAGATCATTTTGAGTTGTAGTTCGTTAACATATTGTGTACTGGTGAAAACTCAAGAATGTTTGTGCGTGCTGTTGGGAGATAAAATGTGCTGTTGTCTCGAGATGCAGTTCTTGGAATACGAAAAACCAGTTTTCTATCAGAGCGGGACAATCTATTTGCTTATTGATGATTTTTATAAAAAATCAAAGAATTGCATTCACGTCTACATTTAAACTCATTCATCTTGTGTCTCTCCAGGAGTTCATTTTGGGCAAAACCTCTTGGTGGATAGGAGTCATCTATTCTGAAGCTTAAAAATTTCAGGAAGCGTCGCTATATTGATTCTATTTTGTCAACATGTAACTGATAGAGTGAGGATTCCATATTAGTGAAGCATATTCAAGTTTAGACCTGACAAACAAATAGTATAGCGTGTTCGATGTATTCATATCAGAAAATTCCCGACTTGTTCGAACTATAAATCCGTACATTCTGAATGCGGTAGACACTGAGTTGTCAATATGGGGTATGAATGTAAGTTGGGGATCAAAGATCACCCCTAGGTCATTGAATGTTTTCGGCCTCTCCAATGATTTGTCATCGATATCATACTTATAGACTAATGGTTCTAATTTAAGCGTGAATGACATAACATTGCATTTTGAAATATTCTAAAACAAATTATTAAGCTGACACCACCTTTAAATTCTGGCCAGGTTACAAGAAAGACGCTCACAGTATATTTTCATATCGTCAGCGTATATCAAACAGTCGCATCAATGACATCAACAATATCATTTATGAATATATTGAATAGCAATATGGGCCTACGTTAGACCCTTGGGGTCACCTGACGTTGCAAATTACTCGATCGACTTGTAGCCATTGGCAGCAACATATTGTTTCTTGTCATGTAGATATGAAAAAAATAAGGCCAAAAGAGAATCGGAGAGTCCCAAATGAACTAATTTTTTCAGTAATATTCCGTGGTCCGTGGTCCATCGAATGCCTTTGAAAAATTTGTATATATAACATCAGCTTGACTGCGACTATCGATTGCTTCAGCAACATATTGTGAGATATTGAAGAGATTAGTGACGGTTGATCGACCCTTCATGAATCCAAGTTGATATGGTGTCAGTTTATTGCTTACAAAAGGATTCAAATTATGTTGTAATGAAATCTCTCTTATAGGCCGGAAGTTAGTTACATCAGATTTGTTTCCTTTTCTATAAATGGGGCATACCTTCGAGGATTTCCAGGAAGAGGGAATTGAACAGTTTTTGATGGAAATGTTAAATAATATGGTTAGCGGATATGCCAGAGCTTGCACACAGTCTCTGACGACAAATGCTGGTATATCATCAGGACCTGTCGTTTTCTTAGGCTTTATTTGCTTGATCGCCCATAGGACCTCACTTTGCTCCAATTTTGATATGTTGATAAAAGTGTGGTGCACCTCATCATCATCTCGAATGTGATCGGTGGATGGATTGTATGATTTACTAAAGTATTGAGCCATCGTCGCTTGACATTGCGAATAGTGTTGTAGTTCTGACATTTATAGTTTAAGAAACTTGGCAACATTGTTGTTTAACGTCACAATCAACCCGATTAAGCCTATTGGCTGCTCGGTCGTTTACGTCACAAAGAGCGCCAATATTAGTAGCTTCAAAATTTGCTGATTTTCAAAAATGAATGGGCACTGCTGTGATTGAAATTTGACTCGAAAAATGTTTTCTCGGTACATTTATATATGGGTTATGTGGTACATTTATATATGCGTTATGTATTTTAAAGCATGTTTAAAGCGATAATAATTTCTCGTATGCTCGCCTATTGCCCAAATTGATTGGCCTACCGGTATTGAATCTACCTGATGGTCTAATGGCATTAAAACTGAATCGATGTTGGGCGATAGTCAAATATTTTAATGAAATCAGTAAACAAGTTGGCTCTGGCTCTCGGGGCAGGAAGTACTTAGGAGGACGCGTGTGCATTTCATTAAAATTCGATGTCAAAATATCTAGTTAATAGCTAACGTACTTGGTCTTACCGAACATTTCCAATTTTATGGTCTAGTTTTTTCCACAGAATTCCTGCATATGAGATAGTTTTTAATGAATGGATATTTCTGGAGATTAAATCGAGCCTAAGGATGGGATTGAAGATATTCTAATGTTATGATAATCGGTACTTTTTAAGATCCTTGGAAGTGTTCAGTAATGGAATGGAAGATGAGGAACTGAAATCCGACTATGACAAAAATATTTCAAATTTGACATAGCTATTTATGTAAAAAGCTGCAAGAAGGGGTATTTTAAACACCCAATATTTTTTGAACAAGCGCTTCACAACAGAACTTTTCAGGGCCGAAATCTTTGAGAATAGCAAAGGTATTTCAATTTTGATTCCTATATACAAAATATGAAAAAAACATGAGCGTTTCATTGAATAATTTTCTTGACTGTTTAAATTTTTTGACAAAATATCGATAAGACTTCCGTGAAGGTTTCTGACACTGCGACACTGATTTTGTTCAGCACATTTACGATAAAATCGTTAAGACTATGTATGCTAGTAACCATTATTTAGTTTATGTAATGAGTACGCATAAAAATAAATTTTTTATTTTTAAAAACATAACTATTATGAACAAAAAATACCAAAATCAAATTAACTGTTCAAAATGTCCGCCTCCTGCAAGTATGCACGCCTCCTTGTCTTCGGGCAATTCCTGGAGTATTACTTATTGCTTCACAGCAAACTATTATCGGTTTCGCAATTCTACCTCAGTTAGAATTGGTTGACTGTACACCGAAGTCTTAAGATGCCCCCAAAGAAAACAATCAAGACTGTTTAAGTCTGGGAATCTAGTTGGCCATGACTCTGTTCCCCCACGACCTATCCAGCGATTATGAAAGCTTTGGTTTGAATATTCGCGTGCCAGAGCACTGAAATGAGTAGGTGCACCATCGTGCATAAACCACACGAGAATTCGCATTAAAATGGGAACATCTTCCAACAGTATTGGCAAATTATCTTCAAGAAATTGGCGATAATTATGTCTTTTTAATCTACGCGGTAATAAAAAAGGTCCAATTAGGTAATCTCCAATAACTCCAGCTCAGACATTTAATGAGAACTGCTCCTGGTGATGAGATTTCACGATTGTATGCGGATTTTCCTCGGCCCAAAAATGATTATTATGGAAATTTCTGAACCTGTTTTTAGTAAAACTAGCTTCGTCCGTGAATAAAATTTCCCTGTCAATTGAAGGATTTTCGGTGACTTTTTGGAGAAAACAATGGCAGAAATTCACTAGTAATGAAAAGTCTCGAGAAAGTAGAGCCTGAACCCGTTGAATGTGATATAATATATATATATATATATATATATAATATATATATATATATATATATATATAATATATATATATATATATATATATATAATATATATATATATATAATAAATAATCATGAAGAATCCTCCATACTAGAATATGGGCGATATTCAAATTATTGGCAACTTGCCTCGTACTTATTTCAGGATTTTCGTCAACTGAATTTAAAACAGCTACCTCAATTGCTTGAATTCTTGCAGTCCGATGTGCTCCTTCCAAGTGATGATTTGGCTCAAAACTTTCTGTTTCACATAACCTTCTATGGGTGCTTGAAATCGTTCGAGCATTAGGAACCATTCTATTTGGGAAGCGTTCTTGATACAGTCGCCTGTTTTTTTTAATAAACAAGTTTTCATAACGTAAATAATATCACGTATCTAGATAAAGAAGTGACAAAATTGTTCATGTTGAAAACAACGAAATGTCTTCTTAGCATATGTTTCTTAGCATATGTTTCTAGCCCATAAGATAATCCTCAGTCTTCAAAGGCTGATTTTGCCTAGGGACAAGCAAATGAATGCATTTTATTTTCTAACCGTTCGCCGGACGAAAAAAAAAGGAAGGGACCATTTTTATGAGAAGATAGAGGACAATTATAAAAATAATATTTATTTGGAAAAAAGACAGTGGCGTATCATTATTTTGATCGAAAATATAACAAGGCATGTTAACAGGGACGCCACTGATGAAAATTAAGAAAGCCTTTATCATAGAAAAAATGTATTTTTATGCGTACTTTGCATGTACCAAAATTGATAAAAAAATCCAAAGCGATTTTAGAGATATTGGGAAAGAACTGATTTTTTTGTTAAATTTCAACATCCTGTATCTCAGAAATGAAGTGGTTGCGTTCATATGAAATATTTTTCTTAAAATCATCCAAGAATTATCGCCCTTTGGGATCAGCATTCAATCATGAAACACCCGTTTCCGGGGTTTTTTTTTCTAAGGATTATCGCGCTTTAGGTTCAGCATTCAATTATGAACCACCCTGTATATAATCCCAATTTATTTTTCCAAAATCATCGTAGATATTCTTGGAATTTTTAAAGTGAGCCAAGTCATCCGAAATTACGGTACCTAGATAGGATTTTCTCAAAGAAGCAGGAAGCAATATGCTGTTTTCTTGAAAAAAAAAACAGGTTTTATACCTAACAAAAACCGAAATTTCTCGCAGGTGTGCTCGACCCTGATCTAATAATTGGAGAATTATGCCCTGAAGAAGCGCCCGACCATATTTAATTGTTAGTCGAGGTTTGTTAGGAACGTATAGATAAGTGATTGATTGGGTAATAATAACATTTCCAGATAGAATAAAATTAATTCTACAACTCGATATTCAGATCTCTTGCCTGGCGTCAGCTACCATTCATGCCATTTCCAAGGTCCACGAATTTTTGTGCCGCCTCTGCTCGGCACGAGTTGCACAGAAATCGTAGTTTATCATTCATTCATACACACACATGTTCATTCATCAGTTGCTCCCTTCTCCCGTTTCCTTGCGCAAACTCAACATTCACAATTTACATACGAATATATTTTAGGTCACTTGTTTTTCTTCCGTCTGAGGCGCGCCTTCTTCCTATTATAGTAAAGCCCAATCAAGGCGGCTGTGTTTTTATTAATGAGCCTCCATCACACCTGAGCTGAATCATATCGCGTGGGCAGGCTTTCGTTTGGCTGGCAGGCAGAGATGCAACATAGGCCGCTCGTTTCAGGAAATGAAATACACGAAATGAAGGAGAACATAACACTGTTCTTTAACCAAACTGGGGAATTTCACATCTTTCAAGTCTATGGGAATATCTGGACACAAGATCTCACTTCGATACCGTCATGCCAAAACATGGAAGATATATAAAAACATATCAAACAAAACAATAACAAATTATCATGGCAAAAATATGTTATAGACACTTGCCTCTCAGACCATCCCAACTCATAACTATCAAACCGCCTATAACGACCAGAAACAAAAATTTCATTTATAAAAGAATATTCTCAGATAAAAATATCGAAAATTTCATATCAGAAATGAGGTTTTGAGCGAAGCTGATATAGTTCATCCAATATCAATTGCAGAAGCTGTTTCTATAGGGAGCAAATGAAAACTCACTTCGTTAACACGAGCGTATATGCGAAGAAACGGAACGAAAAATAATCTGTACTACTCGTAAACATTCGCCGTCGGCAAACGGTAGAACAAAAGAGCCGATAGTCAACGTGGACTTGAGTGACGGCTGTCTATGCTACAACCGATTCGTCTGGGCCAATCCAGTCGGACATCAATGCTGGCAGGTGTGTCTATACGATGGGAGGTCATGAATCACGCTTTATATTTGTGTTTTAATAGCTCTGAAAGATTAAACACCAGTAGCGTCTATGGTCTTGGTGTGTGCCGATCGAAATACGTTTTAGGATATAATAATAACCTACATCAAACAATGAAATACATAATTTTTCTTTCTTAAGGTATTTGTATGAATAAAAGCTTGTCTTTATTTTTTTTTCATTTTTCATTATTTATGAAGTATTTTTAAAATCTTAAAATATCTAAATCAAATTAGTTATCTCCGCCACTGCTGCTCACAGGATTTCGCCGCAAGACTTTTTTATGCTTCTGCAATTGATATTGGGAAAACTTTTCTTTTTATACTAACTCGAAATGTAATATATTCTTGAATAACTTTTGTGATCTTTTCAAATAGTCTTCTCCCAAAAAAAAAATCAAAAATAAGCCAAAGAAAAACCAAATTTGGATGGTCAATGAAGAAATCAAAAGAATGAAAGATACTGACTCTTGGTAATGAAAAACTAAAGAATATTATAATAAAATCCACAGATTACTTCTAAATAAAACAAGAAGCAACTATTACAAAAATATGATTCAAGAAAGTGACAATAAATCAAAAACCACTTGGAATGTAATCAATATTCTCAATAATAAGACTGCAAACAGCACAGCTGTTTTATCTGATAAGCATATGGACGGGATAAGTTTAGCAAATGATTTCAATGCTCATTTTGTGAATTCTGCACCCGTTTTGGAGAGTAATATTAAGTAACAACAGAATTTTTTTATTAAATAAAATAAATCCCATCTCAATATTTCTGTATCCAGTAAGGGAAGAGGAAATAATTCTAGCAAGCTGTAAACTGAAAACTAAAATGAGCAGTGGTATCGATAATATACCACCAAAAAATTTAAAAATGTGTATCCCGTCCTTATTACCAGTTCTATGCTTGCCTAATATTGGGTACCTATCCAGATCAAATGAATTGGCTGTAGTAATACCCCTAGACAAAAAAGGAGAACATAATGACATGACTAACTACAGACCGATTAGCTTGTTATCAGCTTTTTCAAAGCTATCTGAAGTGATCATATCAATGAGAATTATTAGTTTCTTTAACGCACACCGTTTGCTCAATGATTTCCAGCATGGCTTTCTTAAAGAAAAAAGTACAGAAACGGCTTTGTTCGAATTTATAGATGAAATTCAACACTTAATTGAACAAGACTCGTGTGCATGTGGTGTTTTCCTCGACTTTAGTAAGGCGTTTGACTGTGTTGACTACTCCATTTTACTTCGAAAGCCTCTCAATCATGGAATCAGAGGAAATGCCTTGGATCTCTTAAAATCTTAACTAACTAACAGGAAACTCAAAGTATGTATTAGGAAACAAAATACTGAGTTCTTTTCGAGCTTTACTGAAATCGAAAAAGGCGTACCACAGGAAAGTGTGCTTGGTCGTTTACTTTTCATTATATATATATATATATATATATATATATATATATATATATATATATATGAAAAAAGGATCTTTATTTTGGGTATGCAGTCGTAGGGATGAAGTGAGTATACTCTTTTTTCTATTCGAGCTTTCGAGACTTTATTGACTCTTCTTCAGGAACTCTACAATGATAAATTAAAATGTTTGAGAATTTATATATTTTCTTAAAAAATTTACTTACGAAAGTGAGGTTAACTTCGAGCAAAACTTGTGAATACATGGAACACATATTAATGAAGAACATACAACTAATGTACAATGAATAAATAAAAAATTGATGTAAAAAACACTTATGGATTGTTCATTAAGGGAAGAAATTAATTTGACACAATGTTGACAAGATCAAGTGAAATTTATGTCTAATAAAAATAATGATTGACATGAGGAATTGAAGTATTAACCATCTTTGAAAGGTAGTGTTGCCAATTTTATGATTTGGGCCAATAGTCATGAATTAGGGTGACAACTTGAAAAAATTATTGTATAAGAGATTGTGAAAAATGGTTAATAGTGTTATCTGAATGTGGAGGGAGACTTAATAAGGGAATAATATACTAAGGTTATCATATCAGTTTTGGCATTCATTGAATTGGTTCTTTGTATATGTAAGACATTTCCAAAAAAGTTCTTTTTTTAAATTGGATTCATGATCCAATATGTTGACATTATCATAATCGGTTTGTGATCTTTTTCTAAGGTGTTGTGCTAGGGAATTTTTTAAGGTTTTTTGCGAGCAAATTCTATCTTTGAGTTTCCTTTTAGTTTGTCCGATATATTTTTTATTACATTGAGAACAAGGAATGCAATAGACTACATTGGATTGTTCTAATATGGGGTCTTTGTTTTTCAATTTGGAAAAAATATTATTGACAGTAAGTTGATTCTTGTACGTAATTGTGATGGAGGGAAATTTAGAAAAGATTTTTCTGAACTTATGGTTCATAGTGTGCATACCCAAAATAAAGATCCTTTTATCATTAATATAGACAGTCGACAAACCTCAACTTCTTATATATATATATATATATATATATATATATATATATATATATATATATATATATAAATGATTTCCCAGTTATTTTCAAACAATGAAGTACTATAGTCGTGAGTTATGCAGACGATTCCAATATCATTCTACCCATTAACAGACACCTTACTCTGGAGAACTCAATTTTAAACAACTTTTCTAAAGTTTCAACATATTTTAGTACTAACATGTTATTATTAAACACCGCTAAAACAGACTGCATAATTTTTAAAACTGTCTACAATAATATCACGGAGAATATTCAGCTCAAAAACGATAGTATATCTCTTTCAACCAGTACAAAACTGTTAGAAATCTATAGATGACAAATTAAACTATGAAATATATATTGAAAATCACGCAAAAAAACTGGCAAGTAAATGTTATGCAATTAGAGTTTTGAATAGTCACTTAAAAATAGATGCACTGGAAACGGCATATTATGGGATTGTTTATCCCTTTCTAAAATATGGAATATTAGTATGGGGAGGGAGTACACAACTAGAACAAATTTTTATCATGCAAAAAACGGATATTGAAGATATGAAATATACAGATTCTAGTCGTAATACTTTCAGATGTATCAAAATGCTTACCGTTTATGCCATTTACCTATATGTTTGTGTACTTTTTGTGTACGATAATAAAGCAAATTTTGAAGAAGACAGATTCAGACATAAGTATTCTACCAGGCAGAAATCCATTTCTATTGTTCCCATGTATGTAAATTGTCACAAGCTTGATTTTCAAGTCAACTCAAGTAGTTTGTTAAAATATCAAGCTACTTGACTTGATGAATCTCTGGTTGGGGCACACCATGATGCCACGGAGAAGCGAAATTTGGAGTTTTATGAGAGAGGACGACCATATTCATTACAAGAATTCATGGAGAAATAATTTTACTACAGCTGAATCATTAAATTCTAAAACAATTTACCGTTAATCATTAAAGAAGCTCGCTCAAGACAAATTTTTAAAAAACATGTTTTTATCTGTTGTGTGACATCGAGCCATATTCATTACAAGAATTCATGGAGATAATTTTACTACAGCTGAATAAATTTTTAATGAATCTTACACCTATGACTGTGATATTTTATATATTTATAATTTATTTTTCAATACATGTTGTAATTACTTTTATTATAAGTGACATTTGTATTTTTTATATTTTTTATATTGTATATTATGTCCGACTTGAGTTTCTCAACTGTTTAAAATTGAAAGCTTCAAATAAATCTATCCATATCTATATATCAAGATTTCACTCCCTTCGGAAATGCCTCTTGCCGAACTTTTCTAGATATAGATTAGATAGGGAAAAAGAAAAAAATATAACGGACGAAATGAAGTTAAGGAATAACAGTGCCAAAAAACTAAGAGATAATTTAATGCATACTCGATAAAAAAAGTTAACAAAAAATTAAACCGACGAAAAGCAAAAAATAAAATGAACCTTTTTGGTCTTAATAACTAAGCTCCTAAACTAACTTAAGTAACTAATTTTGAGTCGGCGTCAAACAAACAAGCAAATTAATTACGTAAAGCGTAAAATGATGTCAGCGGGGTGCTCGGCGGCGGCGCGTCCCTTCGCCGGGAATTGCCAAGCATTCTCGAAGTCAATGGGTATGGTAACTACTTTTCAGTTTATGGTTAGCACCAACGAACTTTTTTTACGGGACAACTTTCATCTATCAACTGTCACTTTTTGATTTGCTTTCGCGCGTTGATTTGTACTATACAAGAGATAACAATGTTTTTTTGAACAAAATTACGCACACAGTATTTTAAGTCAAGTAATGAATATCTCAAATCAAGTCAAGTATGTAATTGTCACGAGCTTGATTTTCAAGTCAACTCAAGTAGTTTGTTAAAATATCAAGCTACTTGACTTGATAAATCTCTGGTTGGGGCACACCATGATGCCAAGGAGAAACGAAATTTGGAGTTTTATGAGAGAGGACGGATAATTTCTGAATGACACCCATTTAATTGGTGACACAGCCTATCCCTGTTTTCCAGAAATAATGACTCCCTTTAAAGACAATGGGCATCTAACAAATAGTCAAAAACAATATAATTTTCTACTATTCAGAGCAAGATGTGCGATAGAAAGAGCCTTTGGCTTATTAAAAAAAGATTCAAATGTCTTGGTGAATTATTGGATCCACGTTCCTACATATATTATTGCATGCTTTGTTCCGCAAAATATTATGTATTATACAAAATTATGTGCAAGATATGGTTATTGATGATATTGAAAATCATGAAGAGGAAGACGCAAATAGAAAGACATATGGGAAGGGCCAAAAGAAATATGAATTGTGAAGGACTCAATGAATGATTTATTTAGAATAAAGGCATTTAGAAAATACTTGTTTCATGCACATAAAAAAACTCTTTATTTCTCATAACTGAAAAAATATTCCAGATGTAAGTAGATATAGCTACACGGGTACGGCGACACTTTTTCACTTTTCTAAAAAAGTACCCAGAATCTGGGGAAATTTCCTCTGACCCCGATGGAAACTCCCATAAGAGCCTGTGTATTAGAGAGAGAGGGATATAGTGATTTTCCCCGATTTTTCCCCAGATCTGGGGAAATTTTCAAAAAGTGCCAAGGTCCAACGTGGTCATTTTGCGACCTCAAATCAGATCCTTGGGGAACACCCATTTTTACGTGCTCGAGACCTATATTACCCTGGATTTTCCCTATATCTACTGTATTTTAAGGGTCAACCTGATGATTTCTACCTTTTGATATGACTTTTTACCTTATTCCACATAGAGGATTGACTTTTTCCCCAGATCTAGGGATTTTTCATGCAGATTGACGTATTTCACATAGTTTTTTCCCCAGATCTACTGAATTTTCAGGGTTGACCTGATGGATTTCTCATGGATGATTGACTTTTCCCCAGATCTAGGGGAATTTTCACGTAGGTTATGTTTAGATTACGTTTCAGGTGGATTTTAGGGTTAACCTGATGGATTTCTCATGGATGATTAACTTTTTCCCCAGATCTAGGAATTTTCACGTAGGTGAATGTTTAGA
>JAFIRS010000411.1:600000-752110 GCA_018342105.1 Gonioctena quinquepunctata
GCTTGGCTTTATACAGAATAAACGGTGGCTGTTTTTTTCCACTTGCGGATATGCAGAACAATATCGAAGTATTATACCTCCCATTACCATGGGTATGGCGAAATACAGCTTTTTTCTTTTCAGACACCACTTTTGTATTTGATGGATCAGAACACAGAGAGGTTTCATCCAGATTGAAGATCTGGTTTGGTTTATCAAGTAGACCTAACTCCGTCACAGTATTTTCATACAAATCCAAAAACCCGTAAATTATGTCTGTTGTTGTACTTTCTGTTCGTACTGTTTGTCTTTAAATTGGCTTCTTACAAGAGAGGCGTTGCTTTTTACAAAAACCTATGAACCAGTCTTTTCCCGGAATCCCATTTTTAAATCTAGTTTTTATATTATTTTCCTGAACATACTTTCTAACAAGGCCTAATACTTCTTTCCTTGAAAAGCCAAATCCCCATTTATTTATCTTTCCAAATGTGCAGCGAGCTCATCTTCAACATCTTTCCCCAAGTCTGTACGGCGTCCAGCTTTATCTTGCATCGAAGCCTTACGATTTTTCCAACCTTTTAGGCGGGAAATCAATGTGGTTCTAGGAATATTGAAAAGAACCAATGCTTTTTTACGCTTTACCTATTCATATGAATGGCTAGCAAGGCTTTCTCTATATCTTCATTAGAGTAACTTTTAACCTTTTGGTCCTTTTGTTTTGGCATTTTGACTAGAATCTAAAATAAAAAACCACCTTTGAGCATACATTATTTTTATCTATACAGGTTCAATTGTGACAAATATGTCACAAATAAACCTACTACCTGCGTCACATTTGAAACAAGCAGTTTTTCTTGTAGTTTAATTGTAACAGCAACAAAGTTCCAGCAGGCTGGGTTTGAGGTTAGGGGACTTACATAGTGTCTAATGATGTTAATGAACAATGCCATGCAAAAAAATTGCGGGGTTATTGTTACAAATTATTACCAAATTCAAATTTGCCTGACAATGACACCCAATTACGTTTCAACCACAAAAAAACAAATACTTACAGAGTTGTTGATAATTGTTTGACACCGCCATAAATTTTATGGAAGACAGTATTGGTAAGTATGCACACGCAGACCACTGTTCACGAACAACCCGTGCGAAATTTAAAACAGAGGCCGATGTCACAATTAGCTGAATGCACTATAGGTTAAAATTGAATTCCAAGATTTAATTACATTGTTTGTTAGTTACAAGTGAAGTGAAAAGGCAGAAATATGTGTTTTTCAGCGTATTTGCGTTTGTGATTTTCTTTAATTGGCCAAGAACAAATAGAGAACTCGAAAGTTTATTTATTAGTAACGTAAAGTGTGCAGACCAGTTAAGTCTACTATCTTATGTTATGTCAAGTAATTTTACTTTATTCATATCACTATTAGAGACAGTTTGGTTATCGGCAGAAATGTGGATGTACTGTGTCATCTCAGAATTTACTTTAAGCTTATTATATATGAATGTTATGGTATAACCAAAAGAAGTGGTTGGTACTTACGATACAAGTAAGAATACTCCTATTTGTGTCCCCATAGTCAAGAAAAAGAGAGCAGCTGGATTGATATGTATGGTAGCATAATACAAGGCACTGTAAGAAACTCCCGATATTAAGGGTATAGCATTATCGGCCACAGCAAGGACAGAAAATGCTTTTCCTACAAAAATCACAAATTAGTCTTTAACTTACTCTTGAGATATAATGAAATATGTTTTCTTGGTCATTACCTTTCTCAGAACTTGTCACTATTTTAGATACCAATGATCTTATTACAGGTGCGACAATAGGTCCAAATGCTGCAAAAACTCCACCTAAAAATGGAAAAAAACATTTTTGTAATAGAAAAATACAGCTTGTTTCTCAAAACCTCCTGCTAATTGAACTACATTTTATTTATGTATGCACTGCATCTTATAAATCTTTAAGAAATAAATGACTATCCATGCTATTTATCAAATTGAAGTTTGAAATGAACGTGACCGTTTCCTCACCAACATAAAAAGGCCACTCCTCCTTGGCAGCAGCATAAAATATCCTAGCAACTGTATGAGCAGCCGCCCCTATCATAATAATAACTGTATCCCTCCAATCGAACAACTTGCTCATCACCGGAATGGCAAACAAAAGTACGATATCCTGCAAACCAGACTGGAACGTTCGGAACTTACTAAACTGGCTGACAGACCAGTTGAACGCCAACTGGCAATACATAAACATAACTTCCCGCTCATCCCTTTGGAATGTGTACAAAGCCATCATTACAATCAGCATCAACAAGAATCTTCTTTTGTTTCCCGGTCTTTCTTTGCCGAGGGTTTTGCAAGTGTCCTTTACATGATTATAATCGAAGAAGTCCAGAAATATGTTGTTGGCTTCAGAGAGTGGCCTTTGGGTAGGACTGCTCCTCCATTCTAATCTCAGCCAGGAATATATGACGGCGGATAACATAAGACCTGTGTTTATGGCGAACATGTATGTGTATGACTTGTTTAGTACCTTTCCAAAAAGATAAGATCCTGAAAAATAAAATATTTTATTTATTCAAGAGGTTGTTAGTAATGGTTGAATAAATTTTCTGCTTATTTATTGGAAGTATTTTCACTTCTATCCATAATAAATGTTTTGATATAGGTGATATAAGTAAAAATCTTCTATATTTAACTGTGACCAAAATCTGATAAACTAATATACTAATATTATAGAGAGGTAACATTTGATTGTTAGTGGGTAATCTCTGGAAATACAGAACCGATTTTCAAAATGGTTTCACTAATTAAAAGCTAAGCTATAATTTATTTTAATAAAAATAAGTCTTTAGTTCCAAATCTCAATATTTGTAAATTAAGTCTGGAGAAAAAGCACTGCTTTGCTGCTTTATCGGCGTGCTCTAACCAAATGGTTGGATACACTTGAAAATACCAACAACGAACGTTAAACAGAAATAAACAGGTTCAATAAAAATATTAAAAAATTTATAGAGGAATACCGAACATGCGAAGCTATAAACAGGACGAAAGGGCAGACTTATTGGCAAGAAATTGAAAAACTATCAAAGTACAAATATAAATCAGTTAGTAACACTAAACCTTTAGAAACAATGGTGAAATATTTGAAACTCCCAAGGAAAAAGCAAAGGTCTTCGGTGAACATTTTGAGGCGGCATATACAAAAATGCAAGATATAATTTTCGACAACACCCACTACCAAAATGTGAAGTCTTGGGCTGAGATATTATTTTCCACTGAACCTGCTGAAGAAGAACACAATATTGGCGAAGAAGAATACTACGACATCATTAATCAAGGAAAAAGTCCTGGCCATGACTTTTTAAACAAGAATATGTTAAGGAAACTTGATGAACGAATACACAAGTACATCATCAGAAAATATGAATTTTGTCTCAAAACTCACTACATTCTTGAAGAGTGGAAGACGGAAATAATTATAACAATCCCCAAAAGTGGTACAGATCATTGTAATTCACAAAACTTCAGACCAATCACTCTCCTACCTGTTCTAGCCAAAACCTGGATAAAATAATTAAAAATCGATTAGAAGCGTCCATAGGAAACAAAATACCAGGCTATCAATTCGGCTTCAAGACCACCACTCAACAATTCACCCGCTGACAATACCAATACTAAACAGGGGCCCTTTTCTTGGACATAAATAAAGCCTTCGACAGTGTATGGCACATGGGTTTGAGGTACAAACTTTTCCAGATGACATGTCCCACATATATTATTTGTTGAAAGACCGAAGACTCAAAGTCAAAGTTGGTGATGCCGTCTCAAGTCAGTTTATTCCACAGGGATCACCTCTTTCCCCCATATTGTACAACTTGTACTGTGCAGATATTTATAACCACCAATATCAGGACCCAGAACACTTCAATAACTCTTCCTATCTATTCCAGTATGCAGATGACACGGCCTCAATAGCCCATAAGAAAACAGTTCCGGAAGCTACCAACAACCTTCAAGATCTCCTGGACTCCATTTTCTCCTGGTTCAATAATTGGAGACTCAAACCTAACCCCCAAAAATCCCACTTCATCCTATTCAATCACCACCCATCTCCAACATCCCTCACCTTAAATATGAATCGACAGAATATTTCCCCAGAAACTATGATTGACTACTTGGGCATAATGTATTTGTTATGTACGAGCGTTATAATTCCAAGAACACTCCTTTTATTCCAAAATATTCGAGTTTTTTTAAAAGTGTAGTGTGATTGACCCTAGAGGCCTTAGAAAGATCTATACATTCTGCTATAGTTTCATTTTTATTGTTCAATGAGTTCGATATCGTAGTAAGGGCATTGTATAAAGCAAGTATAGTAGATTTACGTTTTCTGAAACCATTTTGAGAATCTGAAATCAGTTTGTGACTCTCGACAAAAGTTACAATTCTTGAATATATTCTTTTTTCAAAAACACTGATATTTGATAAGAGAGCTGATGGACGATAGTTCTGCCAATTTGTTTTATCTCCTTTTTTATAAATAGCCCTGATTACAGCAATCTTCAACTTATCTGGGAAAATTCCTTTGATCAACATCAGGTTTATTATGTAGCTGAGAGGATGACAAATCACCTCAGCTACATATTTTAATACTTTAATAGGTAACTCATCGTCTCCTACTGATATTTTTTTTTCAATGAACATGGTTTCAAGAACAGTGAATTTAGCATGCTTATATTTTGTTTTTCCTGGAAGTTATTTGTTGTTAAATCCATACATTGATTAGTGAAATTTTCATTTGCTTTATCTAGGATTGTTTTGGCTTTGTTTCCATTTGCGGATTTAATGATTGAAACAGTTTTTTTTTTGAGTTTTTCCTGTGTAATTTTTGACTATGTTCCAAACAGCTTTACTTTTATTTTGAGCGCTATCAACATACATATGATTTGCATTTTGTGCTAAGATTTGAACACCATGAAATTCTATCAAGCATAACACCTAGGAACTTCATACTCTCTTTGCTTTCTATTGATTTTCCATTAATTGTCAATTAGAGATCATTTTCAGGATTCATATTTTTTGGCAAGAATCGTATATGAAAGGTCTTAGTAGTATTTAGTGCTAGTCCATTTTTGTTACAATAGTCCCATTTTCCAACTTTCCCTCATTATGTTGTTTGATTTAAGTAATCGTGCATCATGTTTTTGTTTCTGAAATTGTCTCACGTGAATGGTGTATGCCTTTTTCGATGCTGTAACTTGAGTGCAGCTTCAACCTCAAGTTCTTCTCTGATAGAAATACATGTCTCTCCTCTTTCATGTTCAGTTCTTGTAAAGCTGGAGATCAGTTTATAGTTTTTTATCACAGTCACTTCAAGTTCTTCTTTCTTCAACCAGGGTTCATCAAGGCAAATGATGTAAATTTTATGTGTCATCAACAGTATGTTGATGGAATCACATTTATTTGATAGACCTTATATATTGAAGTGCATTATGTTGAGGTCTTGGTCCAAAATCACTTTTGATGTTTCTGCGGCTGGATTGTGTTCTGATAGTTGTGGTTTCGCAGTTTTCGTTGGTGGACAAGATTTGTCATTGGCTGGTATTGGGGTAGTCATTTCCGGCGATGCCTTGAGTCTAAAAAAGAGCTCGTACGTCTATCCATTGTGGTGACATCACTATCAATAACATTTCTTATTCCATATTTCTCATAATATAGCTTGATATCAAACCTTCTGAATCCTAAGTATCTTTGGAAAAACATTGCACTAAAATAAAATATCCTCCAAGTATCTTCCAAAAAAAAATCGTAACTTAAAAAATAAAATATTGTTTTAAGTAACTTTAGAAAAAAAAGTAACTCAAAAAATTGGCAACGCAAAGGAACAAAATAAACATTTTCTGGAGTGAAAAAGTATATTTTTTTTATTAATTCTGGCTTCATGGTATCTTTCGAAGCAGGTATGACATGGTGGAGGTTTTTCTACGCACTCTTTGCATCGGAATTCCAAGTTAGATCTAATCTCAACACTGTACCTCAGCAAATACAACTAAATGAGTTTGAAGAGGGAAACATTCTAAATTGAATATTGAATAGAAAGATCTTTCTGTGAATTGAAAAATCCACGATAATGAGTTTCTTATGGCAAAGACTACGCCGTACGGCGTTGCAATGAAATTGGGAGGGGCAAATTCTTGGCCAGCAGGATGGGGATTTGAACCGATATTTTATGCAAGAAAACCACACTACACAAACCTATTGCACACAATCCGTGACAGTAATCTATAATAACTATGCAAAATTGAACACCGTTCTGCGTTCTGTCCAACTTAATCTGTGTTGATTTGTTGAAAATATAAACAGGATGTTCATAAAATCAGATGTGTTGTATCGCAATTGTCATCGACCTCTATGAAGCCGAATGACATCAGTGTCCATCAACATGTTAAAGAAAAGAGATTTACGAGCAATGTTCAAAAGAATAATGTAGATTCGAATTACTTACCGTTATAGGAGTTTACATGCAAGAGCTTTTATTATTTATTTTCAGAAACATGGGTTTGATGGAATTTGTTATGAAATGAGTATAATATAAGAAGTTTAGATTACTTATACAATAAATATAGATTGTCCATAAGGAGTTTATCAACTTTGATGGAACCTTATACCGTTGCTGAATATCTCAGCCTCGATTTGTGACTTGCCCCATTGATGTGACGTTTCTTTTTATGGATTACTCTACTATGTAAATACCAACAACTAAAAATAACACTCACCTACCTAAAGCTACTCCAGTTGGCATGGTAGCCAAATAGCACACCTCCAGAATGGTCACCCTAATAGTTCGATTTTTTGATGAAGATACGTCGACTAGATATGTAAACGCAGCAGAAAAAATAGCTACGTCTGCTCCTGTCAAAGCAGATGGAAGGGTGGCAGTGAATATGACATATTCCACAGGCCAATCAGTCATACGGGTATTGAGCACTATCATTGCCGAGAAAAGCGTTTTTCCTATCAAGCCAATGAGAAGAGGTATTTTTCTGCCTCGCTTATCAGACCAAGCACCCATGAAAAAAGCTAATACTATCGGAGCAGTATGTCCTGCTATGTTGTTCCATATATGGAAGGTGGCAGTAGTTAACTGAAAAATTATTATTTGTGGTTTTGGAGCTCAATTAAATACACTTTTGCCGCTTTCTACTAAATACAAATATTTGAAGAAAATATCACTTTTAACCGATATGGCATCTCTAAAAAATATGATTTTGTATGTATTTTGAGCATCTTCTTGACACAGTTGATGACACGAATTGATTTGGGAGTCCCAGTAACTCACCCCTAACTAAAGGGATGAAATAGTAATGGGATAAACAGATACTGGTATATTTTTCATGCTATTACATTATTTTGAACTTGCTTTAGATACAAAATACAGTGAAATAATTTGTGACCCAAAAACTACCCCAATATCTTACCCCCAAATTGAAATATTTGCATCTAGAAAAATGTAATCTTTGATGATGATTTTTTCATGCAAATATATCACAAGGAACTTGCCCTACACGCTCCTTATAGCGACAACCTTAAATAATAATTATAACAAAACAAAAACAATGGAAAATGCACAGATAAACAGAAACAAATTAAAATCTGTCATCAAAGAATTTTGCTACAGCGTAATAAGCTTTAGATAATAAAACATTTTTGGCTTCTCTTTTGAAAGTCTTGAAATTATTGGTGTTTTTAATTGTATTTGGTAGATGGTTTTAAATTTTATTGCATCATAAATAAATGATTGGGGTAGTTTTTGAGTAAAAAATTATTTCACTATAGAAACGAATAGAGCAAGTTCCTTTTAATGTATTGGCATGAAAAAATCACCAGTAATGATTAATTAGTTCTATTTGTGAATATTTTAATTTGGTGAGATATTGGGGTAGTTTTTGAGTAACAAATGATTTCACTGTATGTTGCATGTAGAGCAAGTTCAAAATAGTGTACTAGCATGAAAAATGTACCACCAGTATCGGTTTATCCCATTACTATTGCAACCTTTTTTTTAGGGTTGAAAATCCTTTATGTACACCTTACAGTGTAAAATAGTGTGGGACTCACTGAGTTCTGGGGTTTCTGTGCCCTCTCTACCTCCGTGTTATCAACTAAAAACTCCAGCCAGTGTCAAGACTTCCGACGACACTTGGGCCTGCTGACCCATTGTATCTTGCCTGTTGTTCACTCTTACAGCACCCATTCCGGTAATTTCGTGAACTGCACAAGTTTGTACAGGTCCTTTACTGGATGTGTGCTGTACACTCTCAGTTCACCAATTGGTTTTCCGAATATTGACTGTCTTCCCGCAGTTGCACTGTATGTGTTATACTGTTTCTGGTTCCTTGCCGCATAATCTGCATGTCAAGTCGCCATTGAACAGTCCCTTTTATTAAGTGCTCTTTTACTGGTCCCGTAATTATTTTCAGCTGTTTTTTTCCGGTACGGGCCTTTGATGTATTCTTTCCCGTGTCTGTTTTCTGGAATGTCATTCCTGTATTGTTTGTGTTTTTTCTGAATCCAGCCTTCTACAGACGCTCGTACCATGCTCTTCAGTACCACGAGGGTCTGTTCTGGACCTGGTTTGTTTTCTAGCGAATTCGTCAGGTTTTTCATTCCCTGCAAATTCCTGATGTGCTGGAACCCAAATCAGCTTGACACGGTTTTGTTTCGCCAGAATTGTCAGTTCCTCTTTGCAGGTCCATACCAGTTTGGACGTCACTTCCTGGATACTCAGATCCTTCAGTACTGCCTGGCTGTCTGAGAGAATGTGGATCTGTTCCTCTACTATTGTTTTCCTTTGCGTATTGAAGGATTGCATAGTCCTCTGCTTGAAATACAGAAGTGTGAATACCCAGTGAGTAGCTAAACTCAGTCCTTGGGTTTCTGGAATACACTCCTGCTCCCGCACTATTCTCTATATTTGACCCGTATGTGTACCGGATCTTGCCCTGTAGAGTGGTGTTGAGTTCTGTGTTGTTCCATACAGTTTTATCTGGTATTGATACCCTGTTTGACTTGTCAAAAGAGAATTGTTTCGCAATGTGATCTGATCTCAGGTCTAGCACGTCCCTGGTTACAATGCTTATGATTCTCATGTGCCTGTCCCAATGTTTGTGTTATCCAGTGTGTTTCTCAGTCTGCAGGCACCTAGCCTTGCCTCTTCTTGTATCATCAAGTGAAGGGAAAGAAATCCCAACAGTGTCTCCTTGACTGTAGTGGACGTTGATTTAATTGCCCCTGTATTGCCTAGAGTATGTCAAGTACCTCCCTCCTGTTTTTGGTAACGAAGGTTGGTTTATTGCCTAAGTTCAGTTCAGTTCAGTTCGTTTGCTATTAGGAACTGTAATAGCGACTCCCCCCCTTCCGTTGGTGTTGCAACTTCTTAGTTAGGAGTGAGTTATTGGGGTAACTAGGGTCCCAAATCGATTCGCGTTATCGAACATGTATCGAATATACTCAAAATATAGTTATTCATCAAAACATTCCCAAACAATGGCCATTTTCAGTTCGAAAACCAACAAATTGTATAAATGACCTTAAAATACCTGTTGCTAGAAATATCATTGCTGCTGTCACACCTATTGAAGATATAAGGAAAAACTGAATTGATTTCAATTTCTAAAGTGACTAGACTACATTTTTCAAAATCAGAATTAGCGACTGTGGGACAATATATTATTACCTTTAAAAAAACATCAAAAGTCCAACAGATACAAATCATATATATATATATATATATATATATAACAACTTTGAATAATTGTACCTTCTTCTTGCAATTATTCTTCAGTTATTATACTGTTCATTAGTGAGGTCCTTATTGAAATAAATATGACATTCATAAAAACCAAATTGATGCTCTGGTCATCAGAATTTGTGCATACAAGCTGGATCTAAATAATGGTGATTGTGATTATTTATAAAATCTTATTCAAAATGAATGGAATTTATTATCTTTAGTAAATTTTAAAATCACCATTGGCATGTTTTTATTTTAAATACAATTTTACTTTCTTTTTTCAACTTGAGATCTTACTATTGATTAATTGAATGTTAATAGGCAGGCATGCAATAAGGAGTATTTGTCTTCGTTATATTTAATTTTATTTTATATCTTATTGTAGTTGTTATTGAGACTACCGTCTACAAGTAAATTAATAATGCTGAGTTAATGGTCTTGTGTATAACAAGTAGCACTTTAAATTTAGAAAACAATTTCTTTGTGAGAGTTGTTCAGGATCAACAAGGCGAAAATTGTGAATGCTATTTTCAGTAGAAAGTATCCTTTACGTATTTCTTATTGGGAAAACGAGTTATGACATTATTGATCATATTAAAACTACCTTCATAAAATTGAAGAAAATCGTTGGAGCTATTAAAAAAAACAAGTGAAGTAGGCAGATATAATAAAAAATACATAGAAATATTATTTTCAAACAGCAAATTCAATTCTGATAACTCCATATGTGCTGGAGCACACAATAGAGAAACCCTAACAACACAAGGATGTCCTAGGTATATCCGTTTTATGTACAAGGACATGATTGGGACATTCTGGGAATGTCCCGCAGAGGTTGTCCAGAGGACATCCTGTCTGGTATATCCATAGATTGTCCCATTCATGTCCCTGGTATTTCTGATATCCATTACCATATATAAGAATCGTCAAAACCCATCAAAATGTTGATTGAAAATTCAAAGTTGATATTTTGTTTTGAAAATGTTTGTTTTTTTCTGGAAAATAATTATGAAGAAAATGGAAATATTCTAGAAATTTTTGGGAAGAATTTTAGAAATATACCCTTAATCTAAATCCTCAAGAATGATAAAATTGTACACAAATCCCAAACACAATTGCATTTCGGTTTCTGTGGTTTTGTCCTGTTTGGCTTTGGCAACATTGTTTGAATTCTTTGGTGATCTGTCAACAATGTTAACCTCACTTTGCATAATGTGCAAGTTTCTAACTTTTCTTTGTTCGATGTAAAAAGATTAGCGGCATGCTTATTGTGTTTGACGATTTCTGTGAGCAGTTGAAGCATTTTATCAGTTATAGTGTTGTGTATATCATAGTTGAAAAATTGAAATGATAAGTTGAGGATACGGTATCTAATTATCTGTACATTTCTTATATATTTCTCTTTTTTCCTATTTTCATGCTTTGTCAATAAGAATCAACTCTTCAGACAATAAAGTATATATTGATTGATTGAGGTTGGTAGAACAATTATCAAAATATTGAATGTAATCTTTTGGATCAAAGACTTGATTGTTCCAATAATATGGATAATCGATTCTGAATATTATGTTTATAGTATATTCATTAATCTATTATAGGTATTAATATAATGGATCCTATGAGGAAGGTATCCTCAAGGCCTGAGATAAAAAGAACACTGAGTAAATATTATAAAAGGGCAAGAAAACTTGGAAAAGAAAATGAAGAATCTTGAGAGACTTGTAGTGGACCTTCTACTAGTTGATGAATGGCTGTAAATTATGATAATCATATAACATTACCTTCTACAATTTCAGATAAAACTCCTGAAGTTGATCAATGTGATACAAGTTCTGAAAATTTGTCTGATTGTTCTTCCCTTGGAGAATTCAGCCCTACGTTAAGAGAAGACCTAGTTAAAAATTATCCTGTTGAGAACTTCCATGAAAATATTGAAAAAGATGTAAACATAAACTCAAAGTTAACTGAATGGTCCTTGAAACACAACATAACACATGTAGCAATAATACTTGGTGAGTATTTTTATCTATTATTGTAAATCCTAAAAGAGCTTCAACATGATATCTGTATTAGTATTTTTTCAATTCAATTTCACCTGCAATAATCTTTGTTACAGGATCTTCTGAAGCCATTGGCAATAAAAAACAGATTGAGGAGGCTTTGCAGAAATTTTCAGGAGGACCAAGGAGAGAAGCCACAGAGACAAAGATAATGCATTGCCTGCAACATATGCAACACCCTAATATGTGTACAATTTTCAACTGATTCACCTAGTCTTTTTTTTTGTTTATTTATCATATGAATTTATATATAGAATGAGTTTTTGTTTGTCGTTTTTTATTTATCTTATTTCAACACAATATAACATATTAATTTCTGAATTAAACTCGTTTTATGTTGAGAATTTTTGGATTTCATTTTTTTTCCATATGTTCCATGAAATTTTTCAAATTAAATGAAAGAAAGAAAAGGACATTTGAGGACGTCATATATCCCAGGGATGTCCTACTTTAATTATGGAACATCCCTAGGGTGTCCCTTTGATATCCCTAGGATGTCCTAGTAGCAAATGTACGTCCCTGGGATGTACTTGTGTTGTTAGGGAACAGACATACATGGACAGTATTTTGTATAGATAATGCTCTATACTTGCTATACAATCGGTTTTTAACAAAATGTTGATTTTGAATCAAATATTAATACTTCCTTGATTGCTACAAAGTTAAAATATAACTTTTTGCAGGAAATTGTATATGAAATGATGAAGTTCCAGATTCATATAAATTATGCTAAAGAACATTCAAACCAAATTCAGATAAAAATGGCCCTGAAATAAATTACATCATACCTGAACATCCTTGGTAATGTTTTCAAATTTTTTATCATTAATATTGTCACAAATGGTTTCATTGTAGCCATGATTTACTCTGCATGCTTTGTATACATAGAATGATTGCTCTACCACACTGGTTGTCATGAAAGCCATCATATATAACACCATAGTGGGTTCCACTGTTATGTAATTCAAATATTGAGCAAACTTGTCCCAGTATCGGTTAGTCGGTGCATCTTCCATCTAAAAAACATATAATAATAATAATAACGTTTATTCATTCAAAGAAAGATACATGTTTATGGAGGGACAAAGAGAAAATGAAACGCATTATCAAATAACAGTAAAAAGATTTATAGCAGGTAAGTCAGTATCGAGCAATGAATATAAAAAGTATTTTACAGTTGATATAAAATCATAGGTGACAAAATGTATTTCTTAAGTTCATTTTTAAATTTTGTTATATTAATATTTTTATTTTTTTCAAGTAAACTATAAAAAAAATTATTCTACGATGATATAACGATTTTTTTCCAAACTGTGTTTTTACATAAAAAATGTTCAAATGATTAAACTATGTCTGGTGTGATATTTATGGCAATAAGAATTTGCACTGAATGTGAGATTACAATGCTTGTTATTACTTTTTGTGAAATGAATAAAAATACAAATTTTCAATTTTTCAATTCAATTCAATGTCCAGCACATCCCTTGGTTTATATAATTTGGATGTTTGTTCCAAAAATGGTAATTTGAAAACTTTTTAACAAAAAATTAAACCGACGAAATAAGGAACTGAAAAGTAAAAAATAAAATAAACCTTCTTAGTCTCAATATCTAAGCTCCTAAACTAATGTAAGTAACTAATTTTTGAGTCGGCGCCAAACAAACAAGCAAATGAATTAGGTAAGGCGCAAAATGATGGCATCGAGTTGCGCGGTGACATTCTATTAATTTAATGATCTTTGTTGATTGTTCGTTTAGCGCCGACTCAAAATTAGTTACTTACATTAGTTTAGGAGCTTAGTTATTGAGACTAAGAAGGTTTATTTATTTACTTTCAGTTCCTATTCGTTAGTTTAATTTTGTTAAAAGTTTATTCAATTTTTGTGGCTGAATTCTACTAATTATTACCTACTTGTTTTTTGATTACTTCCAAAATACTTACTTACCCACCTTACTTCAACTATTACCAGTTAAATAATATTATTATCTACTTTTACTATTTGTTGTAATATAAATCATTTTTGTTGTTCTGGTTAGTTTATTTCATTACTTTGTATATCATTCCATCCTCTCATAGAATATAATGATTGTGACGGATGTAGGAGAACAAAAATGACAATAGCGATCTGTCATTGTCAACTACATATATGTGCCAATGTTCACAAGTAAAAAATCAATTATCCCCTATTTTTCTACCCGTAAGGGTGGATAATTCCATTCGAACTCTAAATATGATCAACTATGAGGTATACCCTATCTAATAAAAAAAGAATCATCCAAATCGAAGAACCCAGTCCAAAGTTATGCCTGATAGAATCGGTTAACGGACCAGATATCAGAGGGTGAGTGATCAATATCCTTCGTTTTGCTACCCTTAGGGGTGGATATCATCTTTTAAATTCAAATGGTACCAACTTCGAAGTACATCCTATCCACTGAAATAAGAATGATCGGAATCGGACGTCTCAGTAAAAATTTATGCATTTATGGTCATACATAAAAAAATAAAAATACGCGTCGACTAGAGAATCTCCTCCTTTTTGGTTTCGTCGGTTAAAAATACATTTAATTGCTAATTTTGATCGGATTTCAATGGTTTCAACACAGATTTTGATGCAGTACCCAAACTGATATTAAATATTGGAGTTTTGAATAAATAATTTTCAAATATTCAAAGAGAAACAAAAGACCTTATTGTATATAAAATGCCAATAATATATATTTTTTTACTGAGAATTTGAATATGTGTTGACCATGAAATAGTTTGGTCAATAGTTAACCTTAAAAATTTCGATTTTGTTGAGTATTTGATGCAAAACTTTTCAAATGTTAGTGGATCAATTTGTTTATCAGGAATGATTCTTTTTAAAATTTAATAATAATAATGTTTATTCAAATTCAAGTTTACAAATGCATACAATAGCGGAGTTCTATCGAATAAACGGAAGATATCACTGAAGCTGCTCTGATTGCAGTTTGTATGTGATAGTTAGTGTGTGGAGCTATGGATTTATATCATATAAACAATTATAAACTATGCACTAATAAAAGTAAAAGTAACGGAAGTAAATATCGAATATTGATTCACATATGTTGATAAAAAAATACTTTAAAATAGATAAAATTCAGGGGATAAAAGAACAAACACAAGAAACAATTATTAACCTAAGAGTACAATTAATAATTGATATGTGAACATTATTATGATCATATCTACAGTGGATATAAAATGAGATATAGGTAATTTATATAAAATCATCAAGTGGTTTATTATAAAAGTATGCACAATGAAATATGATTGAGGGCATTGTGGGAGAATCAGGAAAATATATTGAATTATTAGAAATATCATATATTGATGAATATGTATCATTCATATATCATTTGTTGTTAATTAGGTCATGTATTTTTTGCCTTTCAGTTCGTTGCAACTATTTTTTTATATTATCTTTATAGGACGCACATGGTTTTATTAACTTGAGATTATTTGCTATAACGTTATATAACTTTGGACCCAAGAGCTCAATAGAACGTTTCCTCAGATATTCGTGAAAGAAATCCTCTATCTACAGGGTTGTATGTAATGAGTGTACGATATTTTACAGAACGCTTCTTAAGTTATTTATAAGGTGAAAATTTCATATAAGCATAGGTCCGCAAGGCCTTCATTTTTTATATACATAAGGTGAAAAGTTCATATAAGCATAGGTCCGCAAGGCCTTCATTTTTTATATAGAAGATGTTAAAAATTTATTTTTATTTTTCGTAAATAATTTTTAAAATAAGGTCGATATTTGGACGAAAATGGTATTTGGGGTTTTTTTTAATATGAAAAATTCAAATTTGATCTTTGTTTGGCCCTTAATTGTAGGGGGCGCCGCCTACAGGTCTTTGTCTCTTCTGGGAAGTCACAACTTTGTCGTGCAAGTATGTATCATATTTTCTAGAAAAAAAATCGATTCCTCTATCATTTTCACGTGAAAAAGGTATGCTTTTCAAAAGTCGCTACAAGCAGCCGTTTTCGAGATATTTGTTTTAAAATGAATCCATTCTTTTGCTAATCTTTTTTACCTTCGATTCTATTCAGTTACACAAGAAGCATAATTTATTCATTACACATGGATATGTTAAATATTGCTTTACTCGACGTTTTCCATGCGTATTTTTTATTTTAGAATCATTTGAATATTGCCATTTCACTGAACTCACCCCCTGTCTAGAGATTTCTTCATAGTTGGACATAGTTTCACAGGAATGATGAAATCCCAATTAGAAAGTAGTCAATGGCAATTTAACTAATAGATACGAGACTTGCTCATAATGAAGGAATGTTGAATGTAATAGCATGCATTTTTGCAATATTGATAATAATTATCCAATCATTCATTTGTCCTTGCAGGAATATTAAAATATTTGAATTGAAAATCCGCAACTATAAGACCTAACCTCCTCGAGTTTCTTCTTCTCTAATGACCAATATTGGAACGCAGATCTCCGCAATTTTAATGCCACTAGAGGGCGGTGCACACAATTTACCTTTCTGTTGTAGTTCAGATGTCGCACACTTTGTGAAAATCGTGGCAATTATCTTATCGCATTTATTCAATATTATCAAACAACCATGTAATTGTTGTATTTTGTCTCATCTATTTCATATTTAGTTAATTATATTACATGTCGATGATAATTGAATCAAGTAACTTTCATTATTATATAATTAATGTGTATCTTGTTTTGAGTTCAATTATTTCATTTCACCAGCTCAAAAAGATGCCTATATTGGAAATAATATATTTATTCCAAGGTTAACTGAAAAGCTTATTTCTCAAAAATGTGCATAAATTGATTTATAAAATCATAATGAAGCAACTCACCTTTTCCAAAATTATCAGAGAAAAACAAACAGTAACATACACTTGAGTTGTTTATTTCATCAGGTTCATATAATGCAGTCAAATTCGTTAAGGTTCAGATTGTTTTGCTGATAATTCAAATTCTGACAAGTAATTTGAGATATCTTTTGTCCAAGCAATTTGATGACCTTCTGATGATTGCTTAATTTTTTTGGAGAAACTAGATAACACATGTTTTTCTTACAGGAGGGAATGTAGAATCAAAATAGAATATTCAGTGAAATCTAGGTTCTGTGTAAAGAAACAATGATAAATAAGATGGATTGATTTCTGAAAACAAAAATCTTGTACCTACAAGAATTTCCAGATTCATACAATCACACAAGTTTGATAACATATGAAATGCGAAAACTATTTTTTTACAGGGTGGTTCTTGAAAGAGGGATTTTTTAAATTACTGAGATGGATTTAGGACACAGGCTCATTGTGATAGCAAATAATAATATAGTTTTATTGATAAAAAAGTACAAATATTTATGATGAATAAAGAGTATCAGTTGAGGAATGTAAGCATTGAAAATGGGGTAGTAATTTCCACAGAGGGTTTTTGTACATTTCCACGTAAAGTTTGATGGAAATTTCAAATTTTTTACTGATTTTGGTGTGCTGTATATGTTAAAAAGATGTTTTTTGATTGATTATTATGGAAATCTGCAATAAGAGACAGAAGTCTGTAACATTTCAATAGCCAGCCAGCTATTATTTCATTAAAAATGTCTTATTCCTCAAGATAGCGGACTACAAATACCTATACAATAGGTGTTATGCTGGTCGAATATCCATAAAAAACAACCACTTCTCTAGCTAATGCCTAGACCGACATTGGACTACATCCATTACATATTTATCAATTTCGGAACAAACATTTGGAAAGTCCTAGGAATTGAATAAGTATGCAAATTCAGAATACGACAAGTTAGTGACTAATTGAATCATTTTTCTTTAGGAATTATAATTTGGTGAACGCAGTAACTTATCGGGGTGAACTAATTAATTTGCCCTTTCTACACTTGTATAGATTTTCCTGATTATATTTTCATTTTCAGACTGTGGAAGGTTACCCTAAAAACCATGACAAGAATCCTTCTAGGACTTAGCAGGCATTAGCCAGGGAAGTAGTGTTTTTTTTATGGATATTCGACCAACATACACCTATTGTATAGATATTTCTAGTCAGCTGTCTTGAGGAATAAGACACTTTTAATATTATGGAAATATTTTGCTTTTTACTCAAACATGTAAATCTGTATCAAATCCAAGCATCCACCATTTTAGAAAAAATCTGTTGAAAATAAATATTTTGCTCAGCACCTTGTACCTCGTAAACTAAGCAATTTCGGGCCCCTTTTAATAGGATTATATCTTATTCTGTCGAGTACTATCAACCCTTGAAGTTTTTTGAAACACCCTCTATTTATGAATGTACACATGTTCAATGTCCCACTATTTTGTAAAAATGTTTGTTGAATATTTCTATTTAATTATTATTATAAAAATATTGGCCGATAAAAATCTTTGCCAACATTAACTATGCAGAAGTTGGGATCAGTTCAAAGTAAAAAAATGGCTTTAAAACTATTTCAACAGCCTTTCTTAGTTGTCTCAAAAATGTTAATGAAAACTTGTATGATTGAAGATAACGAGGGCCATACCTATTCTGGTCGCATCCGAAACTACTCTTGGCCTTGAACTATTTTTGACTAACAATAAGAATGGAACACACGTCAGGTGGGATACAGTGATAGAGATGGGATGCTTCAACCACCGAGCCACTCACCCCAATCAACTCTTACTGCCAAAGTTGCACAAAAAGTAGACCCAACCGACGTGGTGGAGTATTATTTAGACCACCTATTCAAGTTTATTTTCTGACTGTCGCAGGCCCTCAAATGTTATACCACCACCACAATATCGTGTTCCAGTGCCTCGCAAACGAAAACAGGTGGTGGAACGATTTGCATGAACCTGTTGCAGTAAACAATCGATAATTATTGGTAAGATTTTCCAGGTGCATATATTTGTCCCAAATTTGTGTTTATAGTTTTCAATATGTTAGTTGTTTGTTTTTCATTGAACTCTTAGCCTTCTTAGTTTCTTAATTGGGAACCATGGATATGACATGGTTAAACAAAAGGTCTGGGAGGGACAAGTGGAGAGCTATTGTGCAGCAGATCAACTGAGATTTCCCAGACAACGGGCAAAAAAACTCAAGTGTCTTGGAAGATGCATATAAACAGTGTTTCAAATAAACTAAGTAAAAGCTTTTTCATCCTTCGAAATTTGTCAAACTGTGTTTCCAGTGGGGTACTAAGGACTGCCTATCACTCTACTTTCCATTCTCATCTTTCTTATGGTCTCATTGCCTGGGGTCACTCGACATGGATGGAACGGGAGTTTGGGTTACAACGTAAAGCACTGAGGATATTGTCTCAACTTGGTTTCAGGGATGATTGTCGACAGGCATATATATCTCACAATATATTAACAGTTCCCTCACATTATATCTTAGAAAACTTCAAATATAGGTAAATACCGCTGCTGAATTATCATAGATAGATATCCAAACAGACATCATCCACATTTCACTACTTTTATAGCTGTGCATCGACGATTGAAGGAAACGGGGTCCTTTAAATTCCGTAAACACCATTGTGGTGCGAATAGAACAAGAAGAGATAATGTTATGGAAGAACAAATTCTTGAACGCTTAGCAGCAGAACCTTCTACCAGCACTCGGGCTATTTCGTATAGGTTACAAGTGTCACAATCAACAGAAAGTCGGGTAGCACGTGAACAACTATTGTATCCATTTAGCCTACAGAAGGTGAAGGCCCTAGATGCTGGTGATTATGGCCCTAGTAGATTTTTTTGTGAATAGTTTTTGAGGATGTATGAAGGAGCAAACAACTTTCTAGATATGTTCTATTCACGGATGAGGCATGTTCACAAGAGATGGATATTTCAATAGTAGGAACAGCCATTTATAGGATGAACAAAATCCACATGGAATATTTCGAAAAGGCTACCAACAAAAGTTTTCAGTGAATATTTGGGTAGGAATGATCGAAAATCGTAGCTTCTTCCTCCCCTTTTAAATGGGCAGAACTACCGAGTGTTTCTTGAACATATTTTACCTCGGCTACTTGAAGACGTATCTCTATTGGTTCGTCAAAGAATGTGGTATCAATATGACGGAGCTCCCGCCCATTTCCAACGAATTGTTCGTCAATTTCTTGATCAAACATTCCATGATCGGTGGATAGGTAGATGTGGTCCCATACATTGGACTGCACGTTCTCCGGATTTAACTTCACTAGACTTTTTTTGTGGGGATACCTTAAATCCCTAGTGTATGAAACACCTGTAGAATCTGTGGAAGATTTAAACGGCAAGAATTTTAGTAGCATGTACGTTAATATAGGATACACCAGGAATATTCCAAAGCATGCGACAGTCGATGATACAGAGATGCCAATCTATCATACCCCATGACAGGTTTTAATGTCAGAAAACACGAATTTCAAAGTGTCTCTCCAAAAGAAATAATTCTAACTTTTTCCATCTTTGCAAAGTGAGATTGCTTCTTGAAAATGTGTTTCCCATTTCTTCCGGTCTTCCTGATGATCGTGGAAGCGTGAAATAGATTTTCGTCGACAAAATGTATTGAAGACCTAGTGAATCGATGTCCCTCCTGCGTCAATGTTACGAATGATTTCTGGTGAGTACTCTCTATTGGAAAACATTCTTCTTTGTCTCATTCATCTTTATGAGTTCTTAATTAAGACTGGAATATAAAATCAAATAACTATCTGAATGAAAATGCAAATTTTCAATTTCAGAATTTTTATTTTGAGTTAGGGCCTTCTCAGAATATCTATCAGATGTAGTTCAATGTCCAGCGTGGCTTTAGCCGGGGAAGTAGTTGTTTTCTGTTAGACATTCAAAAAAAATAACTTCATTTTAATCGAGGATTTTTAAATTCACAGAAAAATCTTTCTATCAATATTCAATTGAGAATGTTTCCCTTTTCAACATGAATACCTCACAAGAGGTTATCTTGACGATGGAAGATAGTGACTAAAGTTTATCTTTCAGTCGCAGATGATTCCACATCGGATTTTATGAACATCCTGTTTATATTTTCAACAAATCAATCTATCATACCCCATGACAGGTTTTAATGTCAGAAAACACGAATTTCAAAGTGTCTCTCCAAAAGAAATAATTCTAACTTTTTCCATCTTTGCAAAGTGAGATTGCTTCTTGAAAATGTGTTTCCCATTTCTTCCGGTCTTCCTGATGATCGTGGAAGCGTGAAATAGATTTTCGTCGACAAAAATGTATTGAAGACCTAGTGAATGCGATGTCCCTCCTGCGTCAATGTTACGAATGATTTCTGGTGAGTACTCTCTATTGGAAAACATTCTTCTTTGTCTCATTCATCTTTATGAGATCTTAATTAAGACTGGAATATAAAATCAAATAACTATCTGAAAGAAAATGCAAATTTTCAATTTCAGAATTTTTATTTTGAGTTAGGGCCTTCTCAGAATATCTATCAGATGTAGTTCAATGTCCAGCGTGGCTTTAGCCGGGGAAGTAGTTGTTTTCTGTTAGACATTCACAAAAAATAACTTCATTTTAATCGAGGATTTTTCAATTCACAGAAAAATCTTTCTATCAATATTCAATTGAGAATGTTTCCCTTTTCAACATGAATACCCCACAAGAGGTTATCTTGACGATGGAAGATAGTGACTAAAGTTTATCTTTCAGTCGCAGATGATTCCACATCTGATTTTATGAACATCCTGTTTATATTTTCAACAAATCAAGCCTTGTTTGTTTCTATGTAGTGTACCCACTAAACCGTTTCTATAATTTAAGTAGATATTAATACACAATAATTGTGTTTCTTTATCAAAAACTTGTTGTTTGGATATTTTCCTAGATAATTCAATCAGAAATGGCTTTTATAATGATCCAACATAAACTTCAACAAATTAAAAGTAATTATTTTCAGTTTTTCGCAAAAATTATTTCGGACCTTAACTCTTATCTAAGTGGAGTATTATGAATTTGAGGTTGGGTTTGTTTGTCAGTTGATCTGTCTAAAGAATCATATGCAAGAAAGTATGGTAACATATCAGTGAATCCACGACATCGATTCGATCAAATAATATGATGAATGAAAAAATGACACCCTATATCTCAGAGGGGATGCATTTTAGGACATACCTTGATAGCAACTTTTCACCTCGAAATGAGGTGAGGAATCTGTAGTCAGAGTTTGTCGGTCTTATTCTGACTCACCCTGTATAATAAAAATTAATGTCTTTTTGTATTAGTAAGCTCATAACTTGAGAATGGCTGGACTGATTTGGCTATTTTTTCCGGGAAACGGGATATTGGGAGAAAGCAATAACAGGATAATAGGAGAAAGCGATAACGGGATAATGGGAGAAAGCAATAAAGGGAAAATGGCATAACGGGAAGCTGGCAGAGTCAAAGGCATAACCTAGATGGAACAACAACAAAAAAAAAAGGAATTTTAGGAGGAGAAATTTGGACAGGACCTCTGTCCGGTCAGCCCAGGGCCGCGCCGCCCCTGTGTTCGAAGTGTGCAACGCACACAGGCGCCAAGACAATAGGGGCGCCGCTATCGAAATTTTTATTTTAAATTTATGTAAAATTAATAAGTATTTTTCAATAATACTGGATTGTACTCCTGACGTTTCACACGTAGAGCAAATTAGTATTAAAATAAGATTTGTCAATTTTAACAAAGAAACTAGAAAGTTGGAAATAAGGGAGCATTTCCTAGCCTTCTGTCCAATTATCGATACAACTGTGGCTGGATTAACGTCATTTATAATAGAAAAACTAGACAAAATTAATTTGGACATAAACAACTTAAGGGGACAGGGCTATGATAATGGATCAAATATGCGCGGTAAGAATAATGGTCTTCAAAAAAGATTGCTGGATCTAAATTCCCGCCCTTTTTATGTACCGTGCGCTAGCCATAGTTTAAATTTGATAGTAAACGACGCTGCCAATCTCAATCATCATACGACTGGATTTTTTAGTATTGTGCAAGAATTATATAAATATTTTTCGTCCTCTACCAAAAGATGGGACTTATTAAAAAAATATGTCATAAATCTGACCTTAAAACCATTGTCTGAAACAAATGGTCAAGCAGAATAGATGCTATCAAACCGCGTTTAAAATTTACCAGAAATTTGAAATATCAAATGGTGTATCATATGATCAGAAGGCAAAATATGACGCTAAATGTCTAGCAGAAAAAATATGCTCCTTTTCATTCATTTGTTCACTAAATATATGGCATATAATATTGACAAAAGTAAATTTTGTGAGCAACATTCTGCAGTCCATCGATATGAATATGCAAGTTGCTTTAGATGCTTCAACGGAATTAAAGAAGTTTTTGATCAAAACTAGAACCGACGCAAATTTTGAAGAAATTGTAAATGATGCCATGAAAATTGCCGAAAAATTAGATGTCGAGGCTGAATTTGAAACTTTCAGATCCAGACCCCTAAGACTCCAAAGAGTTTTGATTATGAACACGAAGACCACACTATAAATGATCTAAAAATCGCTTTTAAAATTAATGTATTTTTTTATATATTGGATCAAGCTTTATCCTCCGTAGACGAAAGATTTAATTTATTGAATAATCACAATGACCTGTTTAATTTTTTATTTTAACTAAGTGATGACCAAGAACAAAGTCAATTAAGAATAAGCTGTCATCGTTTGCAGGAAAAACTTACAGCAAATGATTCATTGGACATTAACGCAGATGATTTGTGTGAAGAAATTATGTCATGTCAGTCTTTTTTCAAAAAATTAAATAATGATGTGGCGAAAATTCTCGAATTTACATTTTTAAACAATTTGACAGCTGTATGCCCTAACATCACAATAGCATTACGAATTTTGCTAACTATGCCAGTTACCGTAGCAAGCACGGAAAGGTCCTTTTCTAAATTAAAACTAATAAAAAATTATCTGCGCTCAACAATGAGCCAGGAAAGATTAACAAATTTAGCAACAATATCCATAGAAACTATTAAAGATTTCGCAAACAAAAAAGCTAGAAGAGTGGAAATAATATAATTTAAATATGTTTATTTATATTCTTACACATTTTAGACTCTTGTTGTTTTTTTAACATAGCATATGTAATAGTTAAATTAGTATTATTAGAAAAAAGTCAGTTATTTTGTTATTAATATATAAGTATACGATTAGGTAGAACATCATAAATAAAGTATGTAAAAATTTAATTCGCGTTTTATTTTTCGCAGTAATTGGCAAGCGAAAACGAACTGGTTTTACCTATTTAGGAAAATATTATCTAATTATATAAAACTAGAGAACATTTATTTCGGTCAAAATTAACAAATAAGAAATAAAAATAAGTTGAAACATTAAGATTCTTCAACAGTGTTTCAGTCAGTACAGTACATCTGATTTTGCTCCAGCTTTCAAACTGAATAACGTGAGTACAAGTAGATGTTTTTTTTCGGGAAAAATATCAAATTGTGCATCTAATTGGTACCTACAAAGTCAACCATAATAAAAAAGTTAAATCCAACTTCTAACATTACTAATTTGATGAGAAACTCCGCAATCAAAGTATAGTGTTGGAAAAAAAAAACAAAGCTAGATAAGCAGACTAAACAAAAAACCTGAACTGAGGAAATCACATTTACCTGCTCTTTTTGTGAATACAACAAAAAACATGAAATCCTGCAAAGTTTGTAAACATGACCTAGGTGAAGATGAATCTATTTTCGAGTGTGATTCATGCAAAAAACCGATTCATGCCACAGCAGAATGATCAGGTCTTACCGCATCAGAGATAAAATGCATGGTACTCAAGAAAAGAGTGTTGAAATTCTTTTGTAAAGAATGCAACACAGGTTTCTCGCAAATCACAAAAATGATACAGGAGGTCCAAGAATTAAGGAATGAACTTGAAACTCTCAAAACAGCAATCTTGAGCATAAAACCATCTACGACTTTAGATCAACCCGATAATCGGTGGTCATTCGAAGAAATTGTTGAGGAAGTGAATGAAAGAAATAAACGAAAAAGCAACTTAATTATTTTTGGTATTATTGAACAGGACCAAAGTCAACCACCAGATGCTCGAAGGGAATCAGATAAAATAGCAGCAAAGAATGTAATTCAAGCTATACAACCTGGGGTCCAGATTCAAAGCACGGACATCATCAGATTGGGTCGGCTCATCAATGGTAGAAATCGCCCAATCAAGGTCATTTTACAAAACGATCAGGATGTTCATCAAATAATTAGAAATTCAAGAAATCTGAGAAATTATGACGAATTTAGGAGAATATCCATATCATTCGACCGAACACGACGGCAATTGGATCATTACAATTTGGTGAAGGCTGAGTTGGCGGACCGTCACAACAAGGGTGACACCAACTGCAGAATAAAATACATTAATGGAGTACCAAAAATTGAGTCCAACACTTTAAACTAAATCAGCCCAACTTCACCCATTCATTTTCATGCAACTACCAAAACGGGAGAGGTATGCGAAGCAAAGTTTCAAAATTCTATGCCTGTGTTTCGGAAGAGGAAAATGACGTGGTTGCTCTGAGTGAAACATGGCTGCAAGATGACATCAACAACAGTGAATTGTTTCCAGGTGGTTATATAGTTCATAGATCAGACCGTAAGTTACATGAAACAAATCTTCAAACTGGTGGAGCGGTTCTACTGGCTTGCAAAGAGTTTATGAACAGTAAAAAAATTAACCTGGATATATTCAAAGACAATCTGCCATCAAGAGATATATTAGGTTGCAAGTGTTCATATAGTCACATTTCCTTCTATCTATTTGTTATATACATTCCACCATATACTACCTTAGTTCAATATGAACAGTTTTTCGAAATGTTTGAACAAATTCAAGAGGTATTCAACGAAAACATTGTAGTGCTAGGCGATTTCAATATAACACACTTCATAAACAAATCCAATAATGATACCAAAACATCACTGGCGAATAATTTTTCTAACTTTTTTGACTTAAAACAGCTCAATAATATTCTCAACTCCTCTAACCGTTTACTAGATCTTGTGTTTGCAAATGTAAAGTGTGAGATTCTGCACGATAATACCCCACCACTAAAGGAAGACCGTTACCATCCAGCCTTAATGATATATCTTCAAAATATAAAATATTCAAAGTAGAAAACTCTCAAAAAACATATAACTTCAAGAAAGCAGATTTTCCGTCTTTGTATTTGGCTTTGCAAGAATGTGACTGGTCATTTTTGAACAATTACACAGACGTGAACCTTGCAGTTGGTAAATTATATGAGACAATATACTCCATTTTTGACACACACATACCACTATACAAAGCAATCAACCACAAATACCCGATTTGGTACTCTGCCGAAATTATAGAAAATATTCGGGAAAAGGCCAATATCTTGAAGAAATATAAAAAGACACAGGCTGAAGGACTTTATTATTTATAAAAAGACTAAATCAATATATTACTTAAACCACTACAGAAACCTGCGTTCCATCATAAAAACACAAATTGAGCAAGCCTATGAAATATACCTAATAAATGTACAGTCATCAATTCACAATGATCCAACATTTTTTTGGAATTATGTTAACTCAAAAAAACAAAAATCAAGAATTCCTGGTAAAATGAATTATGACAACCAAGAACTAGAGAGCCCTCAAGATATAGTAAATGAGTTTGCTGAGTTCTTTAGCAGTGTGTATCTTCCTATCAATCCAAATCCAATTGATCGTTCAGAATTGGTAAATAACAGAAACTATCAATTTCACAAACATTTCTGAGGATGAAGTGAGAGAAGCAATAAAAAAACTCAAGAATAAAATGACTGCTGGTTTCGATTCTATACCATCTTTCATAATGAAAGATTGTAGCTCAATTTTAGCCGCTCCCCTCTGCTTCATCTATAACCTATCGTTAGAAACAGCAACGTTTCCTGATGTTTGGAAACTTGCCAAAATCTGCTCAATTTTGAAGAACGGGGATGTTTCGGCCATAACAAACTACAGAGCAATCTCGATAATCTCAAACTTCGCAAAGGCTTTTGAAATTAGTCTGTATAAACACATTTACTTGTCAACTCACAATCAAATTAGCGATTCTCAACATGGTTTCATGAGCCACCGCAGCACGGCATCAAATCTAGCAGTGTTTTCCCATTATGTGTGCTCAGCATTAGATAAACAGGGACAGGTGGATGTGATATACACGGATTTTTCTAAGGCCTTTGACAAAATTGATCATAGCATTTTACTTTCTAAACTGGATGTCGTTGGCCTTAGTCAAAAACTACTGAGTTTCTTTGAATCGTACCTTCTTAACCGAAACCAAATAGTTCACTACAATGGATTCAAATCAAACACAATAATTTCTACATCTGGTGTACCCCAAGGGTCGAACTTAGGACCATTGTTGTTTATAATTTTTATTAATGATTTAAACTCACAAATAAACTCTATGAAGCTTTTTTTGCTGACGATCTGAAAATAGTAAGTTCTATCCAAAATGTGGATGATTGCATGAAACTTCAGGAAGACATAGATAATGTACAGGCTTGGTGTGAAATTAATAACCTGCATTTGAATATTGATAAATGTAAAGCGATGTCATATACAAGAAAATACACATATACTGAACATGCATACAATATTCAAGGTAGATTGTTGACTCGTTGTAATGAGACTAAAGATCTAGGTGTATTCTTTGACTCTAAAATGGCTTTTGCCAATCACATGAATAAAAAAGCTTCCGAAGCCGCTAAAATGTTAGGATTTATCATAAGAAACTGTCAGCACTTTAAAAATGTTAATGCCCTGAAAATATTATTCTTCTCATATGTAAGATCCAAACTTGAATCTGCTCAGTCATTTGGAGCCCCTACTATGTTTGTCATGAGTACACAATCGAAAAAGTACAAAGAAAGTTCTTGAAATTCATGTACTTTAAAAATTGTGGTACTTATCCAGCTAGGGGCTCTGACCATAACAACCTACTTGACCACATTCAATTCATTTCTTTAGAAAAAAGGAGAAAATGTGCGTCAATAACTTTTCTTCATAAACTGCTGCACGGCCTAATTGATTGCAGTTTGCTTTTATCAGAACTGAACTTTAGGGTACCAAGAGCTCATTCACGGCTGAATCTCACATTTTACTGCTCCACAGCGCGAACAAATTTAATCTTGCATTCTCCAATTGAATATATGTGTGATAATTACAACTCCATATGCAGTTTTTGCGATATCAATACTTGTTCTGTGGAGCATATGAAAAAAGTAGCAATGGAAATATGGAATTGACTATAGTTAATCTGTTTTTGGTTCTTTTTTTTTACCGTAAGAAATTTGTACCATCCTTTTCCTTTATTCCTTCATTACCATAATTAGTTTAATTGGTTTTGTTTTTTTTACACTTTGTTTTTTCTTTTTTCTTCTTTTTTTTATATATTAATATTGTATCACATGTCACATTTGAACTTAATATTACTTGTTAATTATCTACTACTTAACAGTACTGATGTATTTAATTATGTCCTGTAATTGGGTTTTACCTGTTGGGCAATAAATGATTATTATTATTATTATTAAGATTTGTGAAAAAAAGAGGCGCTTCATAGGTTTTGCACACAGGCGCTGTGGGTTTTCTTATAATGTACATTATCTCCTATTTTCAAAGGTGGAAGTGGTTTAGTACCTTCATCATAATATGATTTCATTTTGTTTCTTTTCTCCCTTATAACTTTTTTATATTTGTTATAGTCTATAACTTTGGGTTTGAGATCTGTTTCGTTGATTGGCAATTTCATTCTCAAAGTCCTAGACATGAGTAATTGTGCTGGAGAAACACCACTAGCCTGTTGTGTATTTCTATACTGAAGAAAACCAATAAAGGGATCAGAATCTGACTCATGACTTTTCTTCAGAATATTTTTAACAACTCCTACTGTTCTTTCAACTAAACCATTACTTTTCGCGTGATAAGGACTCGATGTCCTATGGTTGATGTCCCATTCTACGGTGAAATCTTTAAACTCTCTAGAATTGAATGGCGGACCATTATCAGAAATTAGCTCAACTGGGATGCCATGACGAGAGAAAACTGATTTCAAAATCTTTATCACCTGAGATGAATTTGTTGAATTTGTTTGAGATATTTCAAAATATTTCGAAAAATAATCTACAATCAACAAATAATTGACTTTATTAAAACAGAAAAAATCAATAGCAACTTTCTGCCAAGGCAATGAAGGCTCTTCATGTGGCATCAGTGGTTCTGAAGGATTAGAATTTCTGTATTTTAAGCAAATAAAACATTGTTCTACTTTTATTTTTTATATCAACAGATATATTTGGCCAATAAACTACACTACGAGCTTGTCTCAAACATCTGTCGATTCCTAAATGACCTTCATGAATAATATTCAAAATTTGAGTTCGATAGAACTTGGTATAACAAGTAAATTATTTTTTGAATAAAAGATCATTGAAAGTTGCAAATCCGACAATATTGAAGAAAGGCTTCACAGATAGTGGTACTTTATTTTTGAATTTGGCCATTCGCATGACAATAAGAAATTACAACTTGTAAGTCTGGGTCAGCTTTAGTAGAATCTTTGATTTCTTTTCAGCTTACTTTCAGTAACAGCAAGATTAGAAACGAAAAAATTAGCATGTATATTGATTTCTTCTTCGACAGCATCACTAAGATCTGCTGTTTCTACCGAGCTCTGCTGAGAGTATCAGCAATGTGAAGTAATTTTCCTGGAACATAGAAACTTTCAAATCGTATTTTTGTAGATTGAGCATCATTGCTGCAACCTTGGTGGAACTTCGACAATGATTTCTTGAATAAAGATACAAGAGGTTGATGATCAGTTTGAAGATTTACTGTTTGACCATAAATGTACTGGTTGAAGCTGACAACCAAATTGTATTGCATATAATTCTTTTTCAATTTGAGCCCATTTAGTTTGACAAACTGTTAATGACTTTGATGAATATGTCATCGATATAGACTACAACACCTTGTATATCATCAAATGTTTCAGTTATTATTTTGTGAAATATTTCTGGTGCACATGACACTCCATAAGGTAGGCGTAAAAATCTGAATCGACCGTAAAGGTGTTCCAAATGTGCACAGCTTGGAACTAGCCTCATCTAGTTTTATCATCCAAAATCCTGATTAGGATCTAATGTTGAAAAATATTTCGCACCAGCTAACTTTGATCGCATGTCTTCAATTGTTGGTAAAGGGTAATGACTTCGCTTGATAGCATTATTCAAATTTCTAGGATCCAGACACACTCAAGTGTTTTTTTTTTTCTTTTCAACTAAAATAATAGAATTCACCCAGTCAGTGGGCTCATTTACTTTTTAATGACATTTAGTGAAATCATGCTTCTAGCTCTTTCTTGAATCTGTCAATCAAGTGAAACGGAATTTTTCGAGGAGGGTTAATGACAGGAGTGACTTCTTTATTAATTGTTATATGACACTCTTCAGGCAGACATCCAAGTCCATGAAAAACATCATTGTAATCATCAATCAGAGATGAATGACTAACTGAAAATACCCTTTGATTAACCCTAGTTTTCACAGGTAGGTAGACCAATAACAGTCTGACACTCTATATTTGTAACTATAAAGTCGACTGTGACCCATAAATTATTATTTATGATGCAATCTATAGATGATTTGCCTTTGATAGGAATGCTATCCCCTGAAAATGACGCCAGCTTTGCAGGTATAGGTAGAATATTACTATCAATATTCAAATATTGAAAGTTTTTGAAAGAAATAACATTTGCTTCCCCTGTATCTATACCACATTTTAACGCCTTATTATTAACTAACAAATCTAATGTCCATGTTTTTTTGACATTTCTGATATGATATTTTGAAGCATTAATCAACGTCAATATCTTCAACGCCATGATCATAAGTTTCTTGATTTTTACTTTGACTTTGACATTTTCTTTGACATTGACTTTGATTGTAACATTGGGAAAAAATTCAAACTACCAACAACAAACATTCCATCATCATCCTCTAACTGAATATTTTCACTTTCATCTATAGTTAAAGTTTTGACATTATTATTGAAAACAGCATTTTGCAAAGTGTCCAATTTTTCTGCAAATGCTGCACGAACATTTGTGCTGGGCACTTGAATTTAGAATTTCTCCGATCTTGTACATACACTGCGCGTATGACTCACCTGACACTATTTGATGTACCTTCAACTTGATTAGACAAATGACTATTTTTCGATTTCTGCCAATTAGCTGAATTATGTGCTGATCTTCCGACTTTGCTAATCATAACTTTTGTGTTTTTATTCAAATTTCTTGCCTGCAACTGAGTTATTTCAATAGCTTTTGCAATTTTATTGCCTTATCCAGATTCAGGACTCTTCTTGTAGAAGTTTTTCTTTGATTGCTTGATTGACAGACCATCATGAACATATCCATTACTAAACTCTCGCAGTGCATTCAGTTCGCAAGAAAGACTCTTTTTTTAGATCGGTTAGAAAATCATTAATGGATTCACTGACTTTTGAACTCTTGTCAAAAAATTATGACGCTCTATTGTCAAATTTTTTTAGGAGCACAATGTGCCTTATATTTCAGTAACCAGTTCATCATATTTACAGGAATCCATGTCTATACCAATGAATTGAAATGGACAGTGCTCGCTACCAATGTGATGTAAAAATAAAGCTACTTTTCTTTGCTCATCTGAATTTTCTAAGCAACTCGCCTCATGAAGATCTTGAAATGTTGATACCACATTTCCAATTGTGCTATGTTACCTTCTAGCACAAGACAGGAATATTATTATCAATAGATACTTTAGAAGCTCTTGATATTATTGAAGTGCTGGTTGACTCGGGAGAAGTATTAGGCATTTTATTTGACTTATTTCCGGAACTACTTCAGACTGGACTTGATGACTGCCAATTGACTATTCTGTCGGACTGTGACAAACTTCGACTTTACGGTTCTTCTTTAGGTATTCACAAACCTGACACCATGTTATGTTATTCAGTATATATATTGAATAACTACTCAAAGAACTGGAGTAACTTTATTATGAACATCTATCAGTACATACGTGACATTACATCATGTCTCTCTGACCTCACTAACTTATATTACATGAGCTCCCTAAATCATCATACTCTAGATAGTATATGGGCCATGTTATGAATATCACTACAATATGCACCTGATACCAATGCACTAATGTACAACCAATCGTCGAGAGACTGAAAAAATTATCCCAGAAATTTGCCAACAATCAAAACAATATTCAAATTATCCAAACCCAATCCATTAGTAGAGCCCCGACAGTGAACCCAAGATTCAAGTTTCCAGCAAACACCTTGATGGAATGCCTCAACACTTTAGCAGAAAGGCCAGGAAATTAACAAATTTCTAATTTTTTTTTTTTGCAAATTAATATATATTTGCATATACAAAATAATGTAACTATCACTGAATTACGAATGTATAACAGGCTGAAGGACTCCGGTCGGTAGCCTATTGGGTAACCAATAAAGTACTTTTATTATTATTATTTATGCACCTGAGGCTAGCTTAAGTTACAGAAACATAGGCCCAAACTAAAAATTTGCAATGGGGAATTAGCATAAAAGAAAGTTCCGGTTTCGTTTTTGTCCGTTTCCAGTTATACAAACCAGTTTCGATTGGGCACTGATATTTTGATGATCCTCATTCAAATTTGATGTTATTTTACTGTGCAAGAAATGAGACAATGAAGTAGACAAGATTTATTACTACTTTTTCAGTTATTGAAACACAATTATATAATATAAAATTCATTTCGACTTTGATATCACATTTGGGCGAAAATTTTATAATTTCAGATTTTTCCGCATTTGATTTCTACAATAATACCTGTATACTAAATAATAGAAAGAAACCCAAACCACGCTTAGAGGAGAAAATACAGATTCAGCAAGGGTTAATCTTAAGAACCAAGTTCGACTTGAATAAGGCGATACTTACAATGATACAAGTATTTTATAAAAAGCTAAAAATGACAGAATGATCTATGAACTTTCGGTTTGCAATGATTCACAAGTGAGTTAATATCATTATTGTAAAAAATATGAGTCCTGAAACTATTTAAAAATAATGTTAATTGCTGTTGCAACTTGAAATTTCCATCATTTAAAACTTGTTATACGAGATCCTCTCGGAGTGCCTGCGACAGTAGCTCTTATTTCAAAATATTTCTATATTACTGATGAACTTGATTATTATCTTTATAAGAGTCTTATCAAATACATGACTCGGCATATATTGATATCCAGCTAATATTTGAACAATTTTATTATATATGCTTTATTTATATTTTTTAAGGTGGTGGTCCCCAATAGTTTTGGTTATTCGGAAGAATTCTCCACGTTAGACATCATCTTGAGTGAACAAACTAATTTCTTATTCAACCTTCAAAAAACCAGAATAGGCAAAAATGTTCAAGCCTACTGTCACAGACACCCACTTCAGAATCTACGAATTTTCTGAAGCTTTAGTATCTCGAAAGGCACTCAACTGGTACTGCAAATGTCATGTCAGTGTAGCGAAGCCGTAGGAACCCACTGGCTCTTTCTGTGTTCCGCATCGACAGCTGCTTTGACTTGCGCACAAATATGAGCGACGTTCGCACCAGCCGACACGACGGCAGTCACCAAATGTCTATATTCGGCTTCCAACTTGTGTCCGTGCTCGAACATTTCTTTAGCAGCCTTTCCCGACAGCTTGTCTATGCTATACCTGCAAAATCACATTAATTACTACCAAGTGTTGTTTGATATTCTGGCTCAATTTGGTGTACAGAGGCTATGGATGTTTCGTCATTCATCTGTAGTAAATAAACGGTTGGCTGCTTCTTCCATAGTGTGGATATAAACCAATGTTTTTCAAAGCGAAACATTGTGGTACGTTCCTTTGGTTAGAATCTTCTTGATAGTTGTAATTTGTCTGGTATTGTAGGCATGAGAAAGACCAGTTTTTATTTCTTGATGATTGTATATAAAGAGACAATTACTTTGAAAATAGAGCATTCTAACATTCGGTGTTTTTATATATGTCTTCAGTTGGATATAATTTGTCTTTAAGGAAGATTATTTTCAATTAATAATTTTGTATAACATTCAGAGGAGTCAAAGCGTTGCTATAAAGACTACCCCAGGCTAGAATACCATATCAAATTTGAGGATAAATTCATTTTCATTTCTTACCAAAACTTATGTATATGAAGAAATATATAAAAAAAATCTCATATCTCAGATACAATTGATATAAATTTTAAAGTAATATTAATATTTGTGAATATCCAATGGAAATATTATCAAATCAATCAATCAAAAGTTACCTGGCATCTTTCACCTCCCTTATCTGCTTGGTGCTCTTGAACTTGACCAACAGCACGACGGGATAAATGTGGTGGCGGTGCAACCGTTCTACCATCGTAATCGAACCATCTAACATGCAATGCAAGCGAGTCTGTGCCACCGACCTAACAGCAGAGACAGTTATGCATTCGTAGCACGAGCCCCTTCTGCGATATTCGAGCAACAGTCCGTCGGCCAGTTCGCGATCGAGCTGGGCTTGTGAGCAACGTCTGGATTCAGTAGAGGCCCTGTTGAACTTATCGGGGAAGTCTTGCACCAGCTTGTCGGCTACGCACTCGGCCAGTGGGCCGAGGACGATAACGGGTCTGAATTCTGGGTATTGCAGGCGTTCTACTCGCTGATAGGAGGCCTGCGATAGGTCTTCGTGTAAAGAGCCTGTAGATAATTTATTTATTTATTTATGACAGTGCCATTTTTTACAAAATATTCAACAAGTTACACATATATGTACTATCAGTATTATTAAGTGGAAAAAAACAAAGAGAAAAATATAACTAATTACACTTGTTTCACACTCTTTATAAATGATTCTAAAGATGAATAAAAAAGATCTAAATCTACATAATATGTATTTACCAATCTCAACATTCTACCTATGGATTCATTCTGCCCATAGTTAATACTAAAAAGGAATTTTGAAGATTTCTGAACTTCTTGTTCTTCTTGAATTATTTGGTAATAAGTTGAACAATCTCTGGGAAGTTGATACTGCATTGATTATTTTGTGTATAAGTTAAGATCTGATTCCAATCTTCTTTTAACTAAAGTATTCAAATTAAGAATATCCATATTGTTTTTTAGTGTTATTCACCAATAGTTCCTAGTTTAAATGCAGAATACCGCAAAAACTTTTCTGAACTCTCTCAAGCAGATCAATATCTATATTATATGAAGAATGCCAAATTGTGGAGTTGTATTTCATAATTGACCTAACGATTGAGCAATAAAATAATTTCAGGGAAAGGAGAGATAATTCGTTTGCAGATATGAGAGTGAAACCTAACATATTAAGTGCTCTAAAAGTGACATTTGCAATGTGAGGTTTGAAGGATATTTTTGAGTCAAGAATTGTATTTGCAGTTTCAAGTTCATTTTGCTTCATTTTACATACATGATTTATGGGATTTTTATTTCGGGAACAAGTAAATTGATGACATTTGTCAATATTCAGTTGGGTTAATTTATATCATACCAACGAAAAAATTACATAAATCATACTACAATAATTCACTGTCAAATAGTTCCCAGATAACTTTAAACATCTTCAGATCATCAGCAAAGAGAAGGAATTCATTATAGAGAATTACATCATTCAAGTCATTGACAAAAGGGTTCAAAAGTTAGGGCTCTAAATGAGTTACTACTATATTTATACATATTGGACATATTTTTGAACCAATCAAATGGCCAACATTTCAAACTAGAGAACCAATCAGGTCAGTTTTATAGTGATAAAACGTCTTCTCGCTGTTTTATACTGATAAAACCATTAGTAGATTCGATATTGTTTTTTGATAAAACCACTAGTAGATTCGATATTGTTTTTCGATAACACCACACTATGCCCTGTCACCTGTCATTATATGTCAACGCATTCAATTCATTTTTATATATAATTCAATTCCTTTAAGGAAATAGGAAATGCAAAATGGATTGAATAAGGGATTTTGAGCTCATTACATAAAGTGATTTGATATTGGAATTCAAATATATACTTCTTTCAGCCTATTAAATCAGTGAATCATATAATTCTTATAATCTCATTCAATTACGCAATGTTGTGGACTAGTGGTTATGTAACCAGACTGTCAATAAGCGAAGCCAAGCAACGTCCATTGCGGTTCGTACTTGGATACTTTTAAAAATACCTTTTTTTCAGACTGTCACGCGAAAGGCTCGGATTTGATTCCTAGCAGTGGTTCTTTTTTTTTACAAAATCAGTTTCAGCTACAATAATATTTTATTTCATAGTGAAAAAATTATATATATTTTAAATCTTTGAGTGAGTTCAAGAGCAGTGAATAATCAGAATGAATGAATGAATCTGTAAAATGATTCCTTCGATTTTGGATCGAGAAGAAACTTTCCACATTGAAAATTCTAATATTACATGAATTCTGGTAGTTTTATTCAATTTTAAATGTGATTCGGGAAATATTCTCATCAAATATCATTCGTGCTAGAAGATTTCATAATTTTTTTTAAAATTTTCCCCTTAAACATTTTGCATCTAGGAAATTCAACTCGTGCAAGTTGGGGCCTTATTATCAAAGATTAAACCACTAAAGCTTCGCTTTTGTGGTTTAATCAGATAATAAGACCCCAAATCGCACTCAGTAAAATTTGCAGGCAAAATGCTTTCTCGAAAATTTCAAAAATTTTAGAGCGATGAAACCCCTAGCACATATGATATTACCCTTGAATAAATTGTAAAAATAAACGCCAAAACTATAAAATATTTAAAAAAATATCTGAAGAGATGTTATTTCTTTGGTTTGAACACTGAATTATCCGAATCAGAAATGCTTTGATTGTCATAGCACATCAAATCTGTCGACAAACTTCAAATTAACAAGGTGATGTTGAGCTGGAAACTCTTATAGGAATCAAAGATCTGGGAGTTGTCTTCACTAAAACTTTCTCCTTTAATGAACATATTAACAGAATTAGCTTTGACTGCTACAGAATACTTGGTTTCATCCTGAGATCCAGCCATGATTTTAAATACCCAACATGTATAATACTATTCAACTCCTATGTTATCGAAGTTAGAGTAATGCTGTATTATCTGGAACCCAGAGACCTTAACATATTCTGAAATGCTTGAGAAAATTTAAAAAAAATCTAAGATCCATGCATTTAAAAAAATATGGAATTTACCCGATGCATATATCATATGAAAGCCAAAGAAGAGATTTTGAGATAATGACTTTGAACAAAAGAAGGGAAAAGATCCAGATTATCTTTATCTTTGACATTTTAAATAATTTGATCAATGTACCTGACATACTAATGAACATTCACTTCAACGTACCAGACATTATAAGAAATGCAATGCACAGAGTCATCTTCACCAAGGATTCAATATAAATTGAATCACGATTGGTAGACCACAGGCGAAAAACAACTACTTTCCTAGCAAATACCATGCAGAACGTTGAATGATATTCACCTGACAATCCATGCAAACTTCCATATAAATGGATATTGATAGCAGATTAGATTAGATTGAGAATCAGACATTGTCCCTTCAAAATTTATAATGTGAGCGCCTCCATTAACAAATGCTTATCCAGTGTCAACAATTTACTGAGAACACGGAAATTGATTTCCTTAACATTACCAAGACCTCAGTACTCTCCCATCTGGAACACATCTAGGATAGGATAAGTGCTGCGTGATATTTGTTTACTATTGATACTATTGTTAAAATTTTAATACGATTTTATTTTTTTATATATGTACCTAATTGTTAAATAACTAATGTATGTTTTTCTCTTTTTGTATATTTTTTCTATGTGTTTTTTTATTCTACCAACTGTTACATATCATTGGACATGGTCTGTTTGTAATCAGTATGAATAAATAAATAAATAAATAGAATACCCACCTGAATCTGAGTACCAACCAGGTGAAAGGTTACAAAAACTCGCTAATTCCTTAGAATCTCTCGATGTGCTCAAGCCAGAGCTTCCACTACCCCCTCTTTGATGCTTTTTCCTCCTGAAAAAGCTGCGTCGTGCTGTGGCAGTGGAGCGCCCTGAAAATATCAATAATACATTGGTTTCGTCTCGAGATATCGATTTTAATTTGAATCCGACCAAATTAATCTGCCATCTTAGCTAATATAAAGCATAAACAGAAATATTTATACCTTCTGATGGATCCCCAGCCCCCCTCCTCAAGAGTAACTCTTCCTCAACCTTATACTTGCTCGGGATGACACCACACTGTTGTCGATGACCTTCCCCGTCCAATTTCCAAGCCCGCCACTGCCCAGGAGATCCGCTGAACATGGTATTGTCAACGTACAGAACGTCATCCTTGGAAAAGGACAGCTGAGGCGGTTCAGTCATTTCGTTTCCACTGCGGTCGAATCCGCACCTTACGTACAGACTGTCTCCTGGTTTATCCTTTATTTCGTTGTATTCTAAAGAATAACGGAAGGTATTTAACGTTCGTCTCTTAAAAATATCCATCATTTATGTAAGACTTCTGTATTTGTTTGTAGCATGATTGCTAGGGTAGGTGTTGAAAAAAAAAACATTGCATCGTGTATTCTACACATTGCTGAAACAAAATTCTATATCTTCAGTTATCAGTTGGTTATCCTTTACGCAGTCCAATTTTTGATATTTATTAAATAACTTGGTTTATTTTTAGTTTTTAGTTTCAAGGCACAGCTGGTCATCCTTTGGTAAAGGTTAACTACAGGTTTTCTTTCTTTCTAGATCATGGCAATAAAAAGAGAGAGAACCTGCAGTTAGCAAAACCAAAGATGACCAGAGGTGATACAACCCCAGGGACATTAAACACCATTTTGTAGAGGATGGCCAGTTCCCTATTCGGCCATGTAATCATGTCCACTGACGTCACTGCCATACCTTCCGTAGTTCATATTTGTATTCCGGCTAAAAAATTCAAAACCCATACTGATATCACTAAACTTAAAAAACACATGTGCCAACTGTCTTTTTACGGAATTCTCAACGCACCTACCCTTGATTATGCAATGAATACATTCATAAATACTCTAATAACTGCTATAGAACAGTGCTCAATTCACGTGAAACATAAGAGAAAAAAACACTAAAATCACAACAATAAGCTTGGTGAAATCAATAGACACAAAAAATAAACTTTTTAAACGAACAAGAATGGATCCTACAAACCTAGAGTTAAAAAATGAACTGAGAACTTATCAAAATAAACTGACAAATCTAATAAGGAAAACTAAATACGAATATTATCAAAATTAAATAAACTTAAATTATTCAGACAGCAAGAGACTATGGAAAGTAATCAAAGATATAAGCATTACCAATAAGAACAAGCGACCTATCACATCAATAAAATATGTTGAAGGGGACTCTCTCATAAACAAACAAGAAATAGCTAACGAATTCAACTCTGTATATAACAAAATGTGAAAATGGCTGAAAAAATAAAGAGATATCCTAATTATACGCATAAAAAACAACTGTCCTGAACTCATTTGTCTTATTTTCAACTGATAGTGGGTACGCCCGGACTATACAGGGTGTTATGAATTAACACAACACACCTGTAACACCAGACTTTTCGTTAGATTGAGAAAACAAGCATCGACTATCTGAGGATGGTCGAACCGAGATTATGTTCCTGGAGCGGTCTACAGGAAATACCCCTTTCCCTCTGTGCTTGGACGTGAGTTGTTTATCCAGGAAGCACGTACCGGATTTCAGAAAGATTCGATAAATAATAATGCACTCATAAAAATGTTAAGAATAGACATATATATTTAATAAAGGTTGACAATAATAGTTCAACTAGAGTGTAGTTTACTTTAAGGTAATTTTACATCAGTCTACAAATCAATTAGATTGACTAAAAACAATAGTGACATCAATTGTCAAAAACGGCTGGAAATAATTATCTTTTGAAATCTTTGATAACATGAAATTATGGAGATACATTTAAAGACACATTCGTATTATAAAAAAACTTCAATTTTCCCACACATTAATACAGAAAAATACATATGAACTTACTTCAACTCAGCATAGCCAACACTGTTCACTGGAGAAGGTTTTTAAACGACCATGTTTATTTTATTTTTATCTCGCACAGTATATTAGAGTATTGTTGTATGGAAACGGTTTTCTATGATGTCATGAATTATAGATTTGAGGTTTTTTGTTGATTTATTCACGGTCTGGAAGCGTTGATTAAAAAATAGGTAATTTTTGGAAAAAATACTGTTCACTCGTGCCTTCACTTGGAGCGACCATTACTCGGTTGAACTTGATCTGAATCTAGTTATTCTTAATGGTTTCTTAAGTTAATAATAATAATAATAATTTTATTTCAGCAATTAACTTGTGAAAAAAATGCAGGAAAATTGTGAAAAATGTCAAAGGGTAAGAGTAAATACACGTAATATAACAGCCAAGTCATTTGATTGAAGAAATTGTTATCTTCACATATTTACACACGTAAGTACACATTTATTCGCACATACATGAAAAGCATATGGACTACATATTACATTTAAAATTAAGTTTCCTAATTAAAAAATTCTTCTATGGTGTAGCAGTTTTTGCGAAGTAAGTGTTTTTTCAGGAGATTTTTGAAAATTGATAAAGAAGCTGCATTCTTTATGTGATCTGCCAGAGAATTATAGCATTTGCATCCAATATATTCAAAAAAAAATTGATACCGAACGGTAGTATGCCTGTGGGGTAAAATAAGGTTTTTTTGTCTGGTATCATGTTCATGGTGTGGTCTGATGGCATTAAAAGTAGCCTTATTTTTGAAAATGAAACAACACGCTTCGAGGATATATGTGCTCATAACAGTCAGAATATTAAATTTTTTGAAGATCTCTCTGCATGACTCTCTTCTACTTACTTTTGCAATTATTCTGATTGCGTATTTTTGTAATAAAACACCCTTTGTACCGAAGAGCTTCCTCCCCAGTTTAAAATTCCGTATCTCATATGAGAATGGAAATGGGCAAAGTATAAAGGCAGAAGGATATTTTTACTGCAATGACTCGACATAAACTTGAGTGCATAACATCCTTTCCTAAGTTTGCCGCAGAGAATGTCAATATGTGAAACCCATAAAAGTTTTGAATCAAAGGTAATTCCTAGCATTTTGATAGATTCAGAAGAAGACACTACGTCATTTGTATTTTCAAACAACAAAAGCTGGTTGTGTTCCCGACTATTTGGACGAAACATTAGGGCATTGGTCTTTGACTTATTAATTATTAAATGGTTTTTGTCTGACCAAGTTATCACTTTGGCATAGGTAGTCTCAGCCAATAATTTTAATGATACTAAATCCTCTTCTATGATTAAAATGTTTGTGTCGTCTGCATAAAATGTTGTAATAATTTTATTGTGTTCGTTCAGGTATGATATGAGATCATTGGCATATATTATAAATAGAAGGGGGCCAAATATTGATCCTTGAGGGACACCTTGCTAATGCTATGTGGTGTTCTAATCCTAAGGGATTACTGATATTGTTATTTATTTTAACAATTTGCTGTCTGTCAGTTAAGTAGGATTCTAGCAGGCTATGTGGTGTTCCCCTTAGTCCATACCTTGACAATTTTGATAATAGAATCTCATGACTAACACAGTCAAAGGCTTTGGAAAAGTCTATGAAGAGACCCATAACATATTTTTTATTATCAAGAGATTGAATTATTTTGTTTTGGAATTCACATAAGGCTGTCTCGGTACTTTTTTTTGCTGTAAAACCATGTTGCGAGGATGATAATAACTTGTTTGATGTGAAGAAACTGGTTAATTGAAATTTAATATTCAATTCATATAACTTAGATATGCTGGCTAACACACTTATAGGTCTATAGTTGTTGAGGTCATTGTTATCTCCTTTTTTAAAGATGGGTGTTACTCTTGCTATTTTTAAATTTGTTGGAAAAACAGCTTTTTCTGTAGATAGGTTTATAAGATAAGTTAGTGGATGGGATAATTCATTTTGACATTGTTTAAGTAGTTTGTTAGATATATTGTCAATACCACAAGAGTTAGAGTTTTTAGACCATTAATTATACTTATTACGTCATTTTCTGTAATCGTGCATGAAGAAACTATTTGGATTATTGTCAATTTTTTATGTATGAATTTCCAGTCACACTTGTTGTTTATCAGTGGTTTGGTGAAATGTATGTTAAATTTATTGGATAACTCTGTCTCATTCAAAGATTTGTCATTTTCCGTTATTACTAGTTTACTATTATTTGCTGAGGATTTCTTTTGCAGGTTATTGATAATATTCCAAGTTGTTTTCGACTTGTTATCAGAGGTTGAAATCAAATTGTCGTAGTATGACTTGGATGCTACCTGTAGCCCCTGCTGATATTCTCGGTTTAAAAAACTACTTATTTCCCTGAAACGAGGATCATGTTGGGCTAGACTATTATAAAGAGATACACTGTTTATAAGTTTAACTAGCGGAGGTGTCATAATATACTTGGTTGCTTGTTTCTTTTTATCACCTCTTTGGTGTACCTTTTCATTCGGGAATGAGATCTCGAAATAGTGTAACATGACATCTGCAAATGCTTGGTAGGCTAAGTTGGGACAAGACTGAATATAGATATCATTCCAGTTTTCATTCCGTAAATAATTTTTGAACATATTGATGTTCTCATCTGAGAAGTTTCGTTTGTAATAAAATGGTTTAAATGCCATGTTCTCTGGCAGCTCATCCAGGAGCAGGTCAAGAAATTGGGAGTAGTGGTCTGAGAGATGCATATTAACTACTGCTACACTATAGGGATTTATAGTCTTAATTAGGAAATTATCAATACATGTTGCTGAGTTGCATTTAACTCTTGTCGGGATTTTCAGTGTGACATTGAGATCAAAACATGATAATAAGTCTTCGAGTAATATACAATACGTTGTATGAGAAATGAAGTTAATGTTGAAGTCGCCTCCAATAATTACTGTCATTTTTGGTGAACATATTTTACTTAAGACATCACTTAGTAGTCCCAGAAAATCATAAAAATCTCCATCAGGAGGCCGATAAATAACAATACAAATTATTTTATGTGCAACTATTTTTATGGCACAAATTTCTAAGATACCTTCTTTACAGCAATCATCTAAATCACACCTCTCTACAACTCCTTGAAAATCATCAAGTTTATAGATTGCAACTCCACCATGAGTCTTTTCTTTTCTAGAAAACGCGTTACAAAGGGTGAATCTACTTAATTTAAAGCTGTCAATCGACTCTTGCGACTGCCAGTGTTCAGATATAAGCAAAAAATCACAATTCTTGTCATTTTCAAAAATATTATTTAAACGTAGCGTTTTGTTACTGATACACTGGATATTCTGGTGACAAAATGTGATTTTGGACTTTTTAGCATCAGTTACAGATTGAATTTTTCCTACATGTTTATTGTTTGTTCTTGAGAATGATCTAAAAAAGAAGATGAAACTATTCTAGGTTAAAAATTCTATGGTATTTAATTCTGTTACTGTTCACTCTTGACTACTATATTCGTACTCTCATCATTGTTATTCAACTATGTTGTGACCGAATGAATTCTAACCTCATTTTGAGAAGTACATGTTCTTTGGTTCACTGTTGAATACCGAGAGCTTGAAGTTTTCACTTTCTTATTACGTTATCATGACCGTCGGCATGGCCATATTCTCTCTATTTTATTATCGACTGATTTAACGTGTTACTGCATTGACTTCTGTTCTAAGAATAATAATTTTTCGTTCCGAAGTTCGCGTTTTATATGAAATTCAATGTCGTGTTTTCGGTGGGTGTGTCCGCGGAGTGGGATAAAGGGTTTTGTTGTTGCATTTAATCGTTTACTTGTCAAAATGGATCATTTTATTAATAATTAATGGCTTTTTGCTGTCATACGCAAATGGATAAATACGAGGGATGTTATCTCTCTCACGATTGAGTTATATTACTGGGACGTCGTAATCTATAAATTTATAGCGTTTTTCTGTCGTCCTGAATACATTAAAACAGTTTTATGATATCTCATATCGCAATGCGGTTAGGCGAGCTGTCAACAATTTGGAATTTATAATTTTTTCATCTTTATATCTTCACAGTTTCATGATTTATAATACTTCATTTAACATCTTACTCTTCTGCATTCTTACATTGACTATTTTATCTGCCTTGCACGGGAAACAAGTGCTTTGCACTTATCCCTAAAAACGACTTTATTCACTTTTAGCTTTAAGCCATTCACGTTGTACTTATAGATTATATTATTATTATTATTCCGTGATGAAGTTGAACTAATCAGAAGAGTTCCGTTAAATTTACTCTTCTTTTCAGTCTTGTCTACTTTTCAGTAGAATTTTTCATAGACTGACTGCTGTAAGTCCTATTTGGAGAAGTGAAAGATAATTATTGTTCAGAGATTTTTCCTTGATTGATTTGTTGAAAATATGAACAGGATTTTCATAAAATCATATGTGGAATCATCTGCGACTGAAAGATAAACTTTAGTCACTATCTTCCATCGTCAAGATGTAGTTCAATGTCCAGCGTGGCTTTAGCCGGGGAAGTAGTTGTTTTCTGTTAGACATTCACAAAAAAATAACTTCATAATTATCGTGGGTTTTTCAATTCACAGAAAAATCTTTCTATTCAATATTCAATTGAGAATGTTTCCCTTTTCAACATTTTCCTCGATGTTTCTAACCATTGTAGAAATATGAAATTAATTTTTTTCACCAAGTGACATGACATGTTTCTAATGAGTAGTTAGAAAAAAATAATTGCTTCATTCATCCAAAAGTTTCCTGGATCAAATTTTTACAAGTTGGGATTTTAAATTATCTATCAACTAATGTAGTTCAACTTCCACCGTGCTGTATTTGTGGAGAGATAAGTTGTATTTTGTCAATATTACAGAAATATTTTATTCCGGGGATTAATCTCCAATTTTCTATGCTTCCTTCTCGGTGTGATATAAACATACAATGAGCGTTTTTTATACTTTAAACTATGAAATAAATTCACAACAATGGAAATGAATATCAATAAAACATTCAAAGAATGTCTTAGGACTCTTTGGTTTGGTTATGTTGAGGCGTCGCACTGATGTCACTGACAGGATGATAAAATCGGCGAATCGGACCATCCTCTACAAATTACTGTTTAATGTCCTTGATACAACCCGCCCTTAATGATGAACGAGTTGTTTTAATCCCTATAATATTTTTTTAGTTACTTAAATAATCGGATTACTTATTTTATCAATTCAACTTCATTTTTATTTTGAATAGAAAAATATTTTCGAACTTATACAGTGTCCGTCATAAAGTTGGCTACATATGGGAAAAAAATTTGTTATTGAAATTTCTGAAAAACTCTAATGGCGGTTCGTTTCTGCATGTCTGACAACTAAAAAATCCGTTGTGACTTATCAAATGACCTCAGATTTGGCGGGAATTTTAAAAAAGTTGTCTGTGGTGCCAAAAAATGGGCCAAATTGACAAGATATCGAAAAAAAATTATTGAGAAAATGTCTTTGGAATCCAACGAGGACCCCATGTACCAATTTTGAAACAGATTGAGTAAAAGATCAAAAATACAATTTTATTCCTCTACCCTTATTAAGAAACATTATACATTCTTGTTTTATTGAAACAGCTTTAATAACCTAATCACATAAGTTTGGGTCAAAACTAATCAAATATTTGTGGAATAGACATTTTGCGGGAGATTAATTATGAAAACACGATTTAGTTTTGTCACTAGGTGTAGTGTAGCTAATGGTCATCAATATACAGGGCATGACTACACCTAGTGACAAGACTAAATCGTGTTTTCATAATTAATCTCCCGCAAAATGTCTATTCCACAAATATTTTTTTTGACCCAAACTTATGTGATTTAGGTTATTAAAGCTGTTTCCAGATAAAACAAGAATGTATAATGTTTCTTAGTAAGGGTAGAGGAATAAAATGGTATTTTTTTTTCAATCTGGTTCAAACTTGTTACATGGGGTCCTCAATGGGTTCCAAACACATTTTCTCAATAATTTTTTTCGATATCTTGTCAATTTGACCCATTTTTTGGCACTACAGACAATTTTTTTTTAAATTCCCGTCAAATCTGAGGTCACGTGATATAAGTCGCAACGGATTTTTTAGTTGTCAGACATCCAGAAATGAACCGCCATTAGAGTTTTTCAGAAATTTCAATAACAAATTTGTTTCCCATATGTAGCCAACTTTATAACGGACACTGACTACCTAATAATAATTACTGATTATGTGGCAAAGGCCGCAATGAAATAGCCAATTGATGACAACCATCAACGCCAAAATGGCGGCGGCCGAAAATGACGTGTTAAATAGCGAAAAATTAAATTGTAGTTATTGTAAGTCTAAAGTGGTCAGAGGGATCAAATGTGTTATATGTTCGCAGTTAGCACACCCTAGTTGTGCAAAGAGATTAAAAAACATCAAATTATGTGAGGAAGGAATGATTTGTTGTGAATCTATAGTGTCTAACCTAGAAATTGAGGAAGAAGTTCTAGAAGATTTTACTAAAGTGAGTGGAAACCCACTAGAAAAAGAGATTACTTATCTCCGCACAATAATTAAACATAAAAATTTCATAATTCGTGAATTATTAGAAAAAGTGCAGTTTTTATAAAACAAAAACGATGCATCTGTTTCCTGGTCAAGGTCAGAAAACCACATTACACCAAATATACAAGTTCCTCGTTTTGACGATGACCTGGAACTGAAGTTAAATTTGAAAACGGGAGTGGCTATAGAAACATCAAAGCCAACATCTGATAAACGAGAACGTTCACATATCACGAAAACAAATATGGATACTGATTCCCCAAAGACTTCCACTAGTAAACAAGAACAGAAACGAGATTACTAAACAGCAGGTCAGTACTGCCATACTTCAGGCCGAAACTATAAATACCTTAAAAAAAATCCAAAATCCTAATGTTGGATCCAAGAATAACATTGGCGAAGGTTGGCAAACTGCCCAGAGCCGACATAAGAAGAGACGTAAATTTCTGGTAGGTGCAAATATTCAAACAGTACCAAGACTTGTGTCATTTCATGTAACCAGGTTGAAGCCCAAGACGACACCAGAAGAATTAAATAAATTCTTGGAACCAAACATTCCAAATTCTTTTTGTGAGACACACTCGTCTAAGCATCCTGAAATATACTGCTCAATGAAAGTTACTTTCAACAGAAACCATTTAAAGGCAGCGTGGAATCGACAAGTATGGCCAAATGGATCGCTTATCTCATTTTTTGGGAAAAGGAGGATGCCTTCACAAGAGATGGATCCTCATACTACAGTGAGGAACATACAACGATAAACGAACACTATTCATCATGTGAAAAATATAAGACTTATTGTCATTTGAGAACGAAGTATTTTTAAACGTTCCGACGGTCAAGAATACATTACCTTCAACAGTCGAAAATCAGTATTTGTCAATTTTTCACATAAATACTCAATCCATTACAAACAAAGTGGATATTTTAAATATATTTTTACAAAGTAATTTCTATCATGTTCTATGTTTCAGTGAAACTTGGCTAAAAGGAGAACTGCTTCCCACAATTAAATTAAATAATTACAACTTGGTCAGTTTCTACTGCAGATCAAATTCTGAACATGGAGGAGTTGCAATATATGTACATAGAGCTATAACAGCTGAAGCGATAGACGTTAAATGTTACTGCCATGAGGTTGATGCAGAATTTACTGCAGCTCTAGTATGTAATGTTCTAGTGATCTGTGTATATAGGTCAGGAAAGGGTGTATTTATGAATTTTATAGAAGCATTTGAACAACTGTTAACAAAAGTAAGTCTCAAATTTGAAAAAATTATAATTCTTGGAGATTTCAACGTAGATTTTTTGAAGGAAACACGAGAAAAAAATATACTTACAAATTCCTCAACTCAGTATAACTTGAAGTATTTAATACTGGAAAGCGTAACAGAAAATCAGCTACATGTCTCGATAATGTGTTAATAAATTTCAACCAATACAAAAGAGCAGTAAATGTCATTAAAGAAAACATATCTGATCACTATGGGGTAGACATTCATTTAGAGGTAGTAAATCTGGAAACTGTAAGAGCAGAATCATTTTGTCGACCTATAACAGAGTTAGGCAAAGCTGAATTTAGAAATATTATTAACAGTATAAATTGGTCTGAATATTATAATTCAAATTATCCAAATTTTTTGGCAAAGTTTTTGAGTGAAGAATTAAAATATGCAGTGGATGTAGCTTTGCCACAGAGGAAAATAAGAAAAAAAAACATCAAAGTAAATTGGTTTGATAGTAAGTTGGAAGAAATGAGGACTGATCTTAGTAATAAGAAAAACTTGTGGTTAAGTACAGGTAATCTATGTCTGAAAGAGGAATATAATAAGTTTAAAGGTGAATATAAAATAGCAATTAAGGAAGCCAAGTCAAACTCCTACAACAATTTAATTTTGATGAGTGACAATGTAAGTAAAACCGCATGGTCTATCATAAATAATTTTAACAATAAATCCGATAAAGTCTTAAAGAATAGTAAATTAACAGCAAATGACATGAACAACTTCTCCGCCGATATAATTGATAAATTAATTGCTAACATTCCCCCATCATGTAAAAAAGGGTCAGATTTGTTGAATATCTCTGTTAAAGATTAAGTTTTTTTAAGACCTACAAATGGAACAGAAGTCTTCAACGTGATTTCATCACTTAAAAATTCAAAAAGCATGGACCCTTACAATATTAGTCCAACAATTATAAAAATTGCTAACGATATGATGACTGAACCCATTGTTCATTTAATAAATGTATGTTTCTCAAATGGAGAATTTCCAGATTTTTTAAAGCTGTGCAGAGCCACACCCATCCACAAACAAGGTGATATAAATGACTGCAATAATTACAGGTTTATTACTATAACCCCTGTCTAAAATTATCGAAATAATTTTAAAAGAGAGGCTTATAAATTATCTAGAAGGAGGAGGATATATAAGTGAAAGGCAGTATGGTTTTAGAAAGTTACATTCAACCACTCAAGCCGTAACAGACATTATTCATATAGTAGCAAAAAATAAAGACTTGGGTATAGTAACCAGAGCTATGTTATCGACCTTCAAAGCTTTCGATAGCGTATGCCACGACATGCTTCTAAATAAGTTAGAAAAATATGGGATAAGAGGTTCAGCAATAAACTTGTTAAAATCATTCTTAACTGGTAGAAGGCAATATATTGTCTACAACAACACTACATCAGATATACAGGTAATCAAACATGGGGTTCCCCAAGGATCGGTGTTGGGTCCTCTGCTGTTCATTTTATACATAAATGATTTACCATTATATGTTGACATTGCGGATACTTTTCTTTACGCAGACGACGCCTCTTTTATAATTAAATCAAGTAATACAGGTAGACTTGAAGAGTTATCAAAAGAAACTCAAGAAAAATTTGAACAATACTTCAATGCAAATGTATTGTGTTTGAATAATGATAAAACTAAAATCATAGATTTTAACAAAAGAACGAATAATGATAACGAAAAGAACGTGCGTTTACTAGGATTTCATATAGACAGCAATCTCAGCTGGAAAACACAAATTACAGAAATAAAAAAGAAACTGTCCAAAGGTCGCTTTGCCCTGAGGAGAATGAGAAGCGTGGTAAGCAAAGATGTACTTAGAATTGCATATTTCGGTCTTATACAATGCCATTTACAATATGGGATATTACTATGGGGATCAGTATCAGCAGCAAATGATGTTTTTATATCCCAGAAAAAATGTATCAGAGAGATGGTTCGAGCTAATTTCAGAGATCATGCAAAACCTTTATTTATTGATTTAGAGATTCTTACGGTACCATGTCTATATATATACTGGAAGCTATCTTATACGTACATATAAATAAAGATAAATACACTACTGGGGCACTTATACATGATTACAATACTAAAAGCAAAGAGGTCATTAGAACAGCAAAAACGAAATTAGTAAATACTGAAAAACAAACCGAAGTATTATATGGCAAAATATATAATACGCTTCCAAAAGAATGGAAAAACTATCCAAAAAAAAATTAAATTTGTGGTGAAGCAGGCTCTTTTGAGCCAAGCATTTTACTCAATAAATGAGGTTTTTGATGCTGTCTGGCCTGTTGATTAAAGGCAAAAGGCACTAAGGAAATTGTTTCAATTTTAAATGTGTTTTTTAAGAATATGTGTTTAATATATATTTTTAGGTTACTTAGCTATATTTGTAATGTGATTTGTATACCTTTTCTATTTTCTATGACGTGTCTAAACAAATTATGTGTGTTTGTTTTCAAGTGTACATAATATTGTAACATAAAGACCAATAAATTCTTATCTTATCTTATGTTATCAACTGCCCATATCGGGTCGATCACCTCGACAGGCAGCCCCTTTCGTATGCGCGTATAAGTAATAATTCGAATTCATTCGCTAGTTAATCCGACGCCGCATTTAAATCCCACACTCATGACGAATCTAATGACACCTCATATGTTAAAGTCCATCAAGCCGTTAAGGCTACAGAGCAGCTAAAGAAATACCCTACTTCTGGGGCAGTCAGGTGAAAAATCGTAGAATTTGAGGTGTTTTAAACGTTATATTAAAAAATTAGCTTAGATTTTATTTCACTTATTTCAATATATTGTATTTTTAATGTTACTGTATTCATTAGATATTGTTAAATTATTGTCTGTATATTTGAATAAATTACTTATTTTTCTCTAACCCCACTTTCAGTGGGTTAATTTTAGCAGGGTATTGAATAAAGACTGAGTTGGGTTATTTAGGGTGTATTTGTAAAGTTGTGCACTAGTTTGCAATTCTTATTTAATTACTTACTTTCGATGCGATAGTGAGCTAGAACAGTAACTTTATCGGCAGGCTTGGCCAATTCGTAGGCAGCCTCTTCAGCTGTCGCTGCCCGCAGATTGCTGCCGTTGTATTCTAATATCTGATCGCCAGTTCTCAACCCCGCATGGTAAGCTAATGAATCCGGTTGGACGGAGTGAATAAAGATACCAGCGGCATTGCCCCCCACCAGGGATATTCCCAAATTAGAAGTATTCTGCGTTTCTATGCATAGGTATCTTGGTTCTTCGGAACTACCCCTGAAGATAAATAAAACATTTTTTCTCATAGAAATAAATGCATTGAATTTTTTTTATGATATTGTACAACTATACAAAAGAGTAAGTATATTCTCACAATTGACAAGTTATAATTAATTAAAGTGTATCGATAGATATGTAGTGCTTTGTATCCTCTTTCAATACTACCAACACGTAACGCAAAAATAAGGAAAAAAAATACATACCTGGAACTGCCATTAGACGACGCATTCTGTGCCTGCCTCTGAATCACCATCAGCTGCGATGGCTTCATTTGCAATGATGAACTCTTCCGAACCTCCTTCGGTGAATTGCAAGGCGTCGCTTCCGCGTCGTCAGCCTCCTCTTCGTCTTCTTCTTCCGATTCTGAAGTGGACGCCGAGCATGATTCACCGTCTCCCTCCAGTTCGTGATATTTATCAGGACTGTACTGCACCAGCATGGTTATGGAGTTGCCACACTGCCGCAGTACATTGGCTGCGAGGTTGTAAGTGGCATTTCTCATATTTATACCGCAGACTTCTAAGAGCTGGTCGCCGATTTGCAGGCCGACCCTGCTCGCAAGGCTGTTCTCGTTGACAGTAGATACGAAGATGCCGCCGGTGTCAGGACAATTTATTTGTATGCCGAGAGGTTCATTGGATTTATCTATTGAAGGAATGATATTTAAAAAAAGAATAGAACCAACAATATAACGAAGGACTGCTCATTGATGTTGACCTATAATAGATGTCCATCAGAAAACAACTACTCTCCTGGCTAATACCTCATTGGAATACATCTGAAGGATAATCTTGCGAAGTCCTTCGGTTACTTTGGAGATGCTTGTTGTGAAAAGAATTATTAATAAATCTAATTGTAGGGTAGGACAGATAAACAATGATTAATGTCTGCAAACTCGAATGAAATGATCAATTCTTCACCCATTTATAATGTTGCCAACTACATAGAAATCACAAGTAGTCAACGCCACTCGACCACAATGCACTACTCAAATTTAGCATCTTGAAAATCTGTAATCCAATATTCCTCAAGGTGTATCAGCCAGGAAAATAGTTGTTTTCTGATGGCTATTCCACCCACTATAACCCTATTATAAGGCTTATTCATTTATTTATGGACATGAGTAAAACACGTACTGTGCATTTAAATATAATAAAATATTAGAGGTCCTGCTATCCAAAAGAATATGTAGATTAATGGAATTAACTCTATTGCTCAGAGGGCCTGAGTCGTAACGTCAGACACGATAGGCGGAGCTTACGAACATTTCCATCGAAAATGCAAATGCATGTTAAATGCCCATAAGGAATTTATATTTTTTAGTTTATTCCTAATTGTGTTATAAATAAGGGTGGAAATAATGATATTTTGTTGTAGTGAGGTCAAATTCTGTATTTCCCATCACATTTTGTAGAGAGGTAAAGATTAAAACATTTATGGCTTATTTGAAAGAGTTGAGGTAATGTCATTGTTTTGTTCTAATTCAAAAATAATTAAATTTAAGACTAAGCTAATTTTTCTGGCATTTGGTTTTGAAGCATTCCAATTACACTCTTTATCTGTAACGGATATGTTGTAATGTCCAAACAGATCCAGTGTGGCAATGTGGTGACATTTTGTCCCCATGGGGCAAGAACAAGTAGCATTACCTCTGCTGATTTACTCAGTGTGATCTACAATATAAACATGTTCATTATATACGTTTTATCTCTCTGATAATCATCAAATCAGCATCGAATTGCATGGTTTGCAATGGTTGGATTCCAATGCATTTTCCCCGTTTTTAATTATTTTATTGTCATTTTCCAGGAACTCGGTAATGCTAGAAAATTTGAAACGTGTTTTGAAGTCATTCTAAGTAATAATTCTGAAAATAAAACGAAATATTTAAGCAAAACATAATAACAATCAAAACACAGTGACATAACCTCAACTCTTTTAAATAAGCCATAATTATGTTATAATCCTTACCTTTCTACAAAACTCAAATGGGTTATTTATAAAAGTTGCAGAAATGAAGTTGTTAATTTACTGAAAATGAAAAAGATCAATTATTATACTGATAAAATCAATAATTGCTTGAAGGACTCGCAAGAAATGTGGAAAAACTCTAAAGGGCATTAGTCAAACAGAAAAATGATTCACTTCCACATACAATCTTATTTCCAACAGCCCAAGGAGTCTGTCAAGTCACCCATGATATAGAGAAAGCAGAGAAGTTCAATTGTTTCTTCATTGATAGTATAGTAGACATTAAGAGCACCATTCCTCATTCACCCCTCTGGACTAACAATAATCTCCCACTTATTAATTGTGAGATGTCTAAATTCAGATTATTATCAATGCCAGAACTTGGTGCTATTATTAGAAGCTTTGATAATAAATGTAACTCCAACTATATAAACAACAAAGTACTTAAAAGCGTTTTAGAGGCAATCGGTGGAGTATTATTAAACTTGGTTAATACCTCAGAACTGATAAAATACCGCAAAATCTAAAAAATAGTACAGTGATTCCTGTACCAAAAATTAACAATACTAATGAAGCCATCAACTTTCATCCGATAAATACTTTATCTCCCCTTGAAAAAATGATTGAGATGGCAATATATGAACAATTGATTGATTACATTGAAAGTAATAAACTGATTATGATGACCCAATCCGGATTTCGATCTAAACACTCATGTGAAACAGCATTACAAGTTTCCATATCCAAATGGAAATTTGCTGTTGATGATAATAAGTATACTGTTGCAGTGTTTTTAGACTTTAAAAGGGCATTTGAGACAATTGATGTTACTATCCTACTAAAAAAACTCAAATATTATGGAGTTTCTCGTTCTGTACTTGAATGGTTTGAAAGCTACCTCTCTGGTCGAACTCAACAGACTAAAATTAACGGGACATATTCAAACCAAAAAGGTATCAATAATGGTGTACCTCAAGGTAGTGTCTTGGGCCCGCTTTTATTTGTACTATACATTAATGACATCAACTTCATTAATGGATGTGAATTCATCAATCTATTTGCAGATGATACTCTGATTACAGTGAGTGAACCTGAATTACAAACAGCTATCAATAAAATTAATGATATTTTGATCAGAATATCTGAATTCCTCAACATAAATAAGCTCAAGCTCAATTTCAATAAAACGAAAGCAATGATAATTACAACGAAACATAAACATAATTCAATTGACAAAACATCTATAAGTATAAATATCTACAATCAAGAAATTGAAATTGTCGAGGAATTGAAATATTTGGGGTTCATCGTGGATCAAACGCTGAATATGAAAAAACATTACAATTATACTCGCAATAAAATTGCAAAAAAATTAATTTTCTTTGGCCGTGTAAACAGTTGCTTACCGTTTCAGACTTCCATTACAGTTTTCAAATCAATCATTCAACCCCATTTCGATTACTGTGCTACTTTACTATCACAACTTGATGCAAATTGTTTGTCTGCATTGCAAAAATGACAGAACAGAGGCATGCGCCTAATTTTAAGATGTAATAGATATACGCCAACTACAACAATGTTGGAAGTTCTGGATTGGCTTTCTGTGAAAGACTGTCTGTTCTATCTTACCATGGCATTCATCTTCAAAATACTGTCTGGTAATGCACCCTCATATTTTGATCAATTTATTGTTTTCCATCACCAAATTCATAATTACCCCACCAGGGGGAATACTAATTTATATGTACCACGTTTGAACTATACACGATCCATGAACTCCTTATTCCATAAAGGACTATTGGACTACAATAATCTCCCGCTTGAGATAAAACAAAGTGAATCTATTATGACATTCAAAAAAGGACTTACCAGTCATTTGAAGATACAACATCCATATTAACATTGATATTATAATATCATATATATCTAGTATTTGCAATATTGTTATTTTTTTTCTATTCTCTGAATGCTTGGATAATTCCGAGCATACACATTTTATTGCTATGAAGTTGGACTGTGACTCTGTCTATCCAATTTTAAAAATGTTTTTGTATATTAGGATGACTATTTGAAATAAAGATTAATATTATTATTAAAATATGATGGAAATTCCTAAATTTGGCCTTACTTTTTTTTTTTTTTAGTATATTACCCTTATTTATAACACAATCACGAGTATACTGGAAAATAAAAATTATTTATGGGCATTTAACATGCATTTGCATTTTCGATGAAAAGGTTCGTAACCTCCTCCCTTTTGTGACGTCAGACTAAGGTAGTCCATAGTCTCATTTTCGCCATAGTTTGTAATATGATAAGTTGAGCAAGGTACAAAGACTTGCCTGCCTCAACATAACGAGGGCTATGAATACAACACCAACAGCATCCAGCCAGCACTACTGGACCTTCCCCCGATTGACATAACAATCATGGGGGAGGCAAGAAAGCAAGAATGGATTTTAAAGGCTACAAAATACGATCAACAGATCGGATTACAACAGGATAAAGGAAATAGCGGGAGGTAACATTCTTGAAATGAAATGAAACCAACGCACCACACAACTCCTAGATACTTCTTTGACACGAACTTTGAGGTGATCATACAAGACCGAAGGGAATGGACAGATGACAACATCAAGAGCAAACCTGGAGAAAGGATCTGGTATACAGACGAATCCAAGACCAAGGAAGGAACTGGTGCTGGTATATACAGTGAGGGGAGAAACTCCCAACTGGGCACCTCACTGGGAATAAACACTTCCGTATTCCAAGCGGAAATGTACGCAATCTTGCAATGTGTTAGAGAAAAAAATTACATGAGGGAAGTGCGCAACGCACGGATAAAAATATGCACAGACAGCCAGGCGTCACTGAAGGCTCTCACGAACCAAAAGTGACATCAAGACTCGCATGGGAATGCCGAGAAAAACTCAGTGCCCTCGCAGAACACAACAAAATGTGGGTTCCAGGTCACTGGCATCGAGGGTAACGTAAAAGCTGATGATCTAGCTAGGACAGGCTCATCAACTCCTTATATTGGCCCAGAACCAGCAAACAAAATCGGCCATCCGAGGCTGCATACGGGACTGGGGCAAACGAAAACAAAGAGAGCCCCCCTCATGCACCATGGGAAAACATTTATAGAACTGTCGAAGCGAGGAACTGAAGAACTACTCAAGATGAGAAGGAACTAAGTTAGAACAATAACGGGCCTTCTCACTGGTCATAGCCCAATGAGAGGACATCTTCACAAAATGGGGCTGTACAACGGAGAACTTTCCGGCAGACAATGTGGCAAAGGGACAGAAACGGCCAAATTGCGAGGCACTAGACCGGAAAAGACAGGCAGGAAATATTTGGACAGGCAGGCTAACTCCCGAATAATACAGTAGCCAACTGGTGAAGAACCTGTACAGACTGGTACAGGGGACTAGGGCTGAAAAACAAAAGCGGAAGGCACAAAAAGCCCAAGAGGCTAAGGTGCAGCTGGTGTCGAGACCAGCATCCGAGGAGCAATAAAAATATGATAAGGAACCATGAACAATTCTGAAATTCTCGTTATCCTGGGATTAACATTTAGACTGATGAGTTAAATTAACACTTTGTTGGACACTACATTTATAGCAGTCATTTAAAAAATCGGACAATGACATAGCGGCTATAGTCGTCGACATGATTTTTGTACACTGTGACATAGCGGTTCCTACCGTACTATTTTACCATTGCCGCAATGAAAGTGACGTCGGATGTGTTACAAAGTGATATAATATATATTTAGAGGTGTCGAATTACAGCCTATATTTTGGTCTCCCGACCTAAAACCCCCAAAAAATTAAAAAGCCCAAAGCTTTCTCAAACTATAAAAATCATACTTTGTCACAGAGCAGCTTAGTAATAAAATATCCAAATATATATTCCTATTCCGGAAACTGAAGAATATCATTGGAGTGCATGCAATGTTATCAGCTTATTATGCATTCTTCCACGCCCAAATTTCTTACGGAACAATTTTATGAGGAAAAGCGCAAAAGCTGTTGACATATTTATTCTTCAGAAAAAAGCAATAAGAATAATCACTAGTGCTGGTTATGCTGCAGTATACTTTGTTTAAGTTGTTTTAAGAATATTGTCATTGATTTAAAAATTTTCAGATCATCTATCTATCAAGCTTGATTTTTTTCTTTATGAAATAGCTCAGCTTTCCTACCTATGTGGACTCTTCTCAGTTCTCCAGGAACTGGTTTGTGCCTCCAAGGGCAATAATCTTTGGGGGTGGTGGCAGACTTTCCAGAGTGATCTCCAGGACTGCTCAAGACTTCTACGTAAATCATTGGCATGGGGCTACCTCTTTCCGAACTGCCTCTTTCTATACTTCCAGTACTGACCTATGTGTGAGGAAGGGTAAGATATATAAAGTCAGTTGATTAAGGCAAAGTTGATTATTTGATGTAAAAAAATATTACAGGAGAAAATTGAATGTAATTTATTTATTTATTTAATTATAGACGGGTTACCCCCAATACAGTTTACAAAAAAAATATATCCTCAAAAAAATCAGTTTTTTTGAAAATTTCGAAAAATGCCAAAGAAAAAAGTTGCTCAGTTTCCAATTTTATACCTTTGCTCCAAATTTAGACTCTCTACTGTCACTTCGACTTTTTTCCAATTTCTTTAATTTATCGAATCTTTTGCTCTATTGATTCAAACGAAACATTATTTAAATTTCATAATTTTGATGAATACGAGACTTCAATGTCATATCTTGCCCAGAAAATACCCACATTGGCCTGTTACCAGAAAAAAAATTAATGCACCTCCAGAAATTCGTCTTTTTTGTTGCAAAGTTCCTCTGTTTTTTCATTTCATTGTGAAACTGATTCGGATTTTCAATGTATGGACATTAATATGTCAGTAATCGAATTTCTCTTTATTCTTATTACACTCGTATTTCTTTTTCCAACAGATTTGTATGCCGTTAGCTGCAGATGAGTTCGAAATATTTTGATGTAGTTTACACCCAACAGTGTGACTGTTGGATGTAAACTGTTAGATGTAATTTTCGAGCAAATAATAATTTTTCGCAACGTTTTTTGAATTAATTTCATAAATCTCATATTCTTTATTTTCACCATTAGATGTTACCATTAAACCAAAATAACCAAATTCACAACAAAACATCGTAACATTCATTGATTTATCTCAATAATCTTATAAAAGAACCCGAATTCATCATTCAGTATGCCGTCCTTCCCATTCTATACAAATTATAGTCCTTTCATTCACAGACTTTGTGGCATTTTTAATAAATAGGGGATTTATGTTAGGACAACACTCCCGAATGGTATTCTCTAAATGTTCTTTGTTTGCAAATGGTCTGTGCTTATACACTTTTTGTTTCAGATAACCCATAGAAAAAAGACCATTGGAGATAAGTCCGGTGATCTTGGTGGCCAATAATCTTCCCAATCTCGTCCTATCACTTTGCCCCTATACATCTGACTGAGACACTGTTTATTCTATTACTGACATAATAACGTCCATACATTGAAAATCCGCATCAGTTTCACAATGAAATGAAAAAACTAGATGAACTTTGCAACAACAAAGACGAATTTCTGGAGGTGCATTTTTTTTTCTGGTAACAGGCCAATGTGGGTATTTTCTGGGCAAGATAAGACATTGAAGTCTCGTATTCATCAAAATTATGAAATTTGAATCTGTTTCGTTCGAATCGGTAGAGCGCAAAATTCGAAAAATTGGAAAAAAGTCGAAGTGACAGTAGAGAGTCCAAATTTGGAGCAAAGGTATAAAATTGGAAACTGAGCAACTGCAACTTTTTTCCTTGGCATTTTTCGAAATTTCCAAAAAAAACTGATTTTTTGAGGATTTTCGAAAAAAATGTCAAATTTGACAGGTTTAGAGTAGCACATGACAAAAGGAATGAGGCTGTTTTTTTACTCATTTTTCAAGCACAAACTAACTGCAAAGTCAAATTTTCATTATACCTATTAATAAACAAAAATATCCATATGTTGCGAACTTTATTTGTGACACTGTATATATATATATATATATATATATATATATATATATATATATATATATATATATATATAAAATAACAATATTGAATTTTTATTTTTTGGTTTACAAAATTGCCACTAATTATAACAAAAATCAATTATCAATTGAGCAACAATCTATTTTATCACAGTACATACTTCTCAATTGTTTTTTGTTTGTTTTTAACCGCTTTCTTAGTTGTTTGGCCAACCCTTAGAAGTTAATGAAAACGTGTACTAGTTAAGATCACGGGGACCTTACCTTTTATAGTGGGATCCGAAACCAATCTTAACATATTTGATATGGGCGAATAAAAACCATAGTTGGTTGAGTGATGTGGTACAACAAATAAGTTTTTCTGTCTGGTTGGCCTCTTTGGAACATTGAACGGTATAATAGAGAATTTCAGGAAAGCCAATAATGCCAGATATTATTTCAAAGAGATAAACTAACGATGCTATATTTCGACGATCACTTAGACTAGGTAGACATATCAAGTTCATGACTTCATTGTAGTTATATTCCCCAACAACTAAACCTAGTTTGTAAGCTATGATTTTCAGAAATTTTCTTTGCACATTTTCTATTTGATTAATATACTTTTGACATAGTATGGGTTACCAATTACGGTGTTATATTCTACAATGGATCTAACTAGAGAACAATATAAAACTTTTATAGTACAAGGGGAGAAGTCTGTCGATGACCTTGCAATAAAACCAAGCATTTTGAGCGCTCTTTGAGATACATAGTTCACATGATCATTAAAACAAAGCTTGTTGTCTAATAATATTCCCAAATCTTTACATTCTTGTTTTTTATCTAACACCTCCTCTTTTAATTGGTATTCGAATTGAATTGGTGAATGTGACCTACTAAAAACCATTGAATAACATTTGCTAATATTAAGATAAAGACATTTAGATATATTATCCAAATCACTTTGGAAAATCTTCAGATCATCAGCAAAAAGGAGAAAACTTGAATAATAAATTTTTGAATTAATGTCGTTGATGAAAAGGCAGAACAGCAAAGGACCACAATGGGATCCCTGTGGTACTCCTGATTTTACTGTATAAGGTTCTGAAATTATACCATTTAAGCGAACATACTGAAAGCGACCTATTAAATAACTACTTATCCATTGCAACATACTTCCAGTAATGCCAATAGCAAAAAGTTTTTTCATCAATAAATTATGGGAGACCCTGTCGAATGCTTTAGAAAAGTCGGTATAGATAGCATCAACCTGTGCCGACCTTTCAAGAGCTTGTGTTATGTAGTTACTGGTAATACATTAGGTTGGATACTGTAGATCGACCATTTGTGAACCCATGCTGCTCCGGTATAATCAATGGTCTACAAACATTCACTAACAATTTGCTGACTAATTTATCTAACAGTTTTGGAATGTCCGATTGTATGCATATTTCTCTATAGTTGGTGATATCCTCTTTCAAGCCACTTTTGAAAATGGGACGTATAAAGCTTTGTTTCCATAAGTCAGGGAAAATACCACTAGTCAGGGATTTGTTGTATAAAAGAAAGAGTGGATATGATAATGAGTAAACACATTGTTTCACAAAGAATGAAGGAACTCCATCTGGGCCACTCGAAAATTTCGATTTCATCATACAAATTAGCTTCAAAAATACTAGACAGTTCGAATGCACAAGTAGAGAGATTGATTGTCTTATCGGAATGAAAATCATTTATAGGGGATGGATCTGATTCTACATAGACTGTTGAGAAAAATTCTGCAAAATAGTTAACTGTGCTATGGATATCTGTAGACAGAGTGTCTTTATAAGTCATTGAGTTAGGTGTATAATTAGTGTTTTTCTTTTCACTTATATACTTCGAAAAATATTTAGGATCATTGTTCAGGTTCGACTCAATATTATTCAAATAAGATTCATAGCAGACTTTTGTGAGAGACTTACATTGAGATCTTAATTGAGTAAACAATATATAATCCTCATTACGGTTGTGTATTTTGAATTGTTTGTGGAGATGATGACTCTGAATTTTATAATATTCTGAACTTTGGTATACAATGTTTTGATACGCAGAAAAAATTTAGAACATCCAACTTTCCTTCTTACTTTACTGGAGATTTAAGGAAGTTGATTTCTATTAAAAAAAAACAAACAAAAAATATCAGCAATCTAAGAATGCCACAGATTTTTTAGAGTTTAGTAGGGTTAGAGCACAGTGTAAAAAATTAACACAGGAGTCTTGTAAGAATTATCTAAACAGTGATCTGACTACTAACCCAAGAAATTTCTGGAAATTTCTAAATAAAAAAAGAAGTTCAAATGAAATTCCGAAAAATATGAGTCTCAATAATGTAATAGCTGCTAGTGAGCAGGTAATTGTTGATCTTTTTGCTGATGACTTTGCTACGGTTTTCTCAAATATAAATGCAATACCTCCTGAGAAAACTCTACCACAATTTAATATTGACTGTCCAGGTATAAGTGTTGCAGAGGTATTAAATAAATTGGCGTCATTGCCTAATAAGTTGATGATTGGCCCTGATGGCATTCCAAATTTGGTCTTGAAGCAGTGTAGATATTCTTTATTGCAACCATTATGGAAGTTATTTAATATATTTTTGTCACTGGGGTGTTTCCAACTATGTGGAAAGAAAGTTTTGTTTCTCCATTAAAAATTATCGTAGTGTAGCTATACAGTCTTCAATCCCAAAAGTTCTAGTTAGGGTAGAGATTATAATTGATGAACATCATGGATTTAGGAGTGGTCGATCTACGGTAACCAATCTGCTTATATACAATAATAAGCTAGTGGATGCCTTGGAGAAGAGTTATCAGGTTGATGCCATATACACTAACTTCTCCAAGGCTTTTGATAGAGTTAATCACTTGTTGATTGAGAAATTAAATAATTTAGGTTTCTCAGGCAAATTAGCAAATAAATTGGGTGTTTAGTTTTCTTAGTGAGAGAAGTTTGAAGGTAAAAATTGGTAATTTCTTGTCAAGAGTGATTGTTGTGAGTTCTGGGGTATCTCAGGGGGGGGGATTGTTCTCCTTTGCTGTTTAATTTGTTTATCAATGACCTCAAAGATTATATAAACCACTGTGAATTTTTAATGTTCGCTGATGATCTTAAATTATTTTAAGCGATTCTGAATGACACCGATATTAGTTTACTTCAAAGGGAGTTAGATAATCTGTCCGAATGGTGTAAGTTAAACTTGTTAGAGTTGAATGTTGATAAATGCTTTAAGATTTCTTTTAGTAATAGGAAAAATATGATCCCATTCTCTTATTCATGATAAACTTCTTATAAAAAAAAGAACACAAAACTTAGAAAAAAGAATTAATAACTCGGATAATAAAAACAAAACTATGTGGACGATTTGTAAAGAAATTAATGGAAATCTAAAAATAAATGAGGAATGTCAAATCAAAGGTGGAAAAAACACAGCAAATGACTTCAACGAGTTCCTAACTAAAATTATCCCTAATATGGTGAAGCATCTCCCAGAGGCAACTTCAGATCATAGTTATATACATTATAATAATAGATCTCTATTCCTGAAACCCACAAATCCGCAAGAAATAATAGAAATATCAAAAACATTGAAAAATAAATATAGTAGTGGTGATGATGAGATCCCGACAAATATAGTCAAACTATGCATACCATCAATCAGCAATGTGATATCTTAGATAATAAACAATTCTTTCAAACATGGAATATTTCCTGATCAACTGAAACTAGCTGTAATCAAACCCATTTTTAAAAAGGGAAATGAAGAGTTGATGGAAAATTATCGACCAATTAGTCTTCTACCCAGTTTTTCAAAAATTTTTGAACTTGCAATGTGCTCAAGGTTGATATTGTTTATGAATGAATGTGAAATACTGAACCATTCCCAACAGCTTATTTGAAAGGAGATCTACACTAACCGCCATCTGCCAATTCACCAAAGAACTTTTAAACTTTATAGAAGACGATAAACTAGCATTAGGTATGTTTTTTGATTTGTCAAAAGCATATGACTGCCTGGATAGGAACATTTTATTGAAAAAATGGAAATATATGGTGTCGAGGAAATGCTGGTGAGTGGTTTAAATCATATCTTTCAAATAGGACACAGCGTATTAAAATAACCAGGAAGGAATCATTGAAAAATCAGACATATTATATAATAATACAGGAGTACCTCAAGGAAGTATTGCAGGACCAATTCTATTCCTAATTTTTATAAATGATTTGTGTTATATAACAGAAAATTTAAATGGAAATGGGAACATAACCATATTTGCGGATGATACAAATTTGGCTGTGGGAGCGGAAGATGAGCAAAATCTCTCAATTGAAGCAACAAACACCTACACAAAGGCAAAAAACTGGTTTCAACAAAATAAACTCATTCTAAATGAGGATAAAACAAACATGGTGATTTTTAGTACAAGTCACAGTAGGAAAAACAAACCAGAATTTATTAAATTGGAAGAACAAAACTTGGAAGTAAATCATAATACTAAGTTGTTAGGTAACATACTAGACCGCTTTCTGGACTGGAAACAACATATAGAATATGTTGCTAGTAAGCTAAATAAGGTTTGCTATGCAATTAGAATAACTGCAAAATACTTAAATGAACCAACATTAAGAACACTATACCATGCCAATTTTGAATCTGTCATGCGATATGGACTAATATTTTGGGGAATAGGCTCAACTGTAGAGAACATTTTTATTATCCAAAAAAAGGTACTCCGAATCATATATAAGAGGGATTTTAGACAGTCATGCAGAGGACTTTTCAGAGAGATAAGAATTTTCACTGTATATGCTCTTTATCTATACGAGTGCCTGATGTTCTTACAAAGAAATAAGAGCAAATTTGGAATAATCAAAGAATTAAACACCAGATATGAAACCAGATCCATTAACATAAACTACCCTAAACATCGACTTTGTTTGACTGAAAAAAATCCATCTTATATGTGTATAAGAATATTTAATAAGCTACCGAATACTATTAAATCAATAGGAAACCAGAATCTGTTGGAAACAAAAATTAAAAAATTGCTCCTAGATCTAGAACCGTACAATGTAGATGACTATATGAACCATATCTTCTGAAATGTGCTATACTTTTGACGTCATTGCTTTTTTAGCTTTATGTATACATGTATATATAAGGTTAATTCAGAAATAAAGAAATATTATTATTATTATTATTATTCAATAGATGGTCATTTGCTGATAAACAAAGAACAGGCTAAGGGATACTTTTTGATTCTCACTTAAGTTTTGGTGAGCATATCAATCAATTTGTGGTTAAGTCTCAAAGGTTGTTAGGATTTACTTTAAGAAATTGTAGGGATCTCTCTCTGGAGGCTATAAGATCGGTATACGTTGGGTTGGTCAGATCACAACTAGAATACGGTACAATTATTTGGACACCATAGTATAATGTTTATAAGTCATTACTCGAGAGAGTACAAAATAAATTCCTGAGATATTGTAACTTTAGGTTTAATTTGAATCTCATTACCACAGAACTCATAGAACTAGAAGGCTAAAATAAGTGGAAGGAATTGATATGATTCATAACCACATGTATAGATGGGACACACGAAATCATGCGCATATCATCAACAACATTGCCAGTTTATGTACTTGTAAGAGAATTTAATATAATGGCAGTATGATGTAATGTATTTACATTATATTCCCATTAAGAGATCCGAAACTACTCGACTATCGATGACTCAGGATCCTTAAGTTCTTTTGTCATATGTTTTCAGAAGATAATACACAAGTTAAGTGGAGCAGGTAACAACTGATAAAATCGTAATAAGAATGATGATTTCCTACAAACTCATTTGGCAACGCTGTTTACATCAACACCTGTTATTTAGTCTGACGACATTTTTATTCAGAGCTGGTCTTGCGTCTGTTGTTGATTTGTGTTCTTGATAGGATATTTGATCTACTGAATTCTAGAAAACCATTGGGCAAATTCTACAAGGTTCCAATAAAGGAAAGCAACAAAGATTTCTGGAATCCTTTTTTTGAAAATGCCTTAGGATACTTGAAAAGTCTCAAACTACTGATGGTGGACTCCAATTTTGGATTTCTCCATCACAATAAATTCAATTATTTGAATGTGTGAAGAGTACATTGACAAACATTAACATGTTGAAATACATGTTAACTTAACATTCCAAGAACTAATGTATTTTACAATAATAATGATTAACTTTTCAGGGAAAGAAATGGTTGGAATAATAATCCGACAGCATTTCAGTTTTATTACACTGAGGCTGATGTTGCAACACGATATAGAAAATGTTTATGGAAATTGTTTTACTTAGGACAATACTTCCATTTTAACAAATTCCTAGAAAAAAATCCTGCCTGAAATAACACTGCATGAAATGCCTTTAATTAAAAAATATAATTTAGATATTAATGATAGGATTATTGACAATGAAGAATTTCAAGGAAGATTCAATTCCTTCCTACATTATCCAACTTGACAGAAAATGTTGATTCATTGCAGGTTTTGTAGTGAAGATCATAAAAAAGTAATCAAGTGTAAGGTGTTCCTTTCTGTACTGGAAGAAGAAAGAAAAGCAAGTGCAGATCTTGATTACTTCAAATTATTACATATAAAATACAGAACTGCCTCTTTTTCTGGATTAATCGAGACTTTTGCAGATGTGAAGTGTGTATGTTTACAGAGAGAAAAATCAAGCAAATAATAGCGGAAGAAAAAAATATGGATGTTTTTGTAGAACTATTTTGGGAACTTTTTTCGAATATAAAAACATTGTTTTCTGAATAAGATAAGCATGTTTTTGATATAGCTACGAGATGTAGCACAAAATGAAGGTGATAAAAATTTATTATACAAATTTACGGTAAAATATGTTACCATAGTGTTTGTTGCTTGGTTGCAAGCAGAAAATGTAAGGAAAGAACTGAATAGGAAGAAGCTATCAAAAATTGTACTTTTTTTCGTGTATCAAAAAGTACTAGTAACTTGAAAATTGATGGAAAATCAACTTTATTAGTATACCTCTGATATTCTAAATCTGAGTTGTCATTGCATGATAATTAAATATTCCCAATGGGTTTTTATGAGTGCGCGCGCGTGGGTAATTAATTTTGGAGTCTTGTCTAACCGACAAGACGAATCTCCAAGATAAGGGCTGAGTTTCAATAGATTGCAGCATGGAAACAGCTCTACCAGGTGCAACACCTTGCCAGGTAAGCGACTCGTCTACAGACAACTCCGAGTTCCAATATCGAAAGCTATGAGAAGAAAGGATACGACCTTAGAGACATTCAGGCATAATCCCACGGATATTAGTTTCACAGTACCGCCCGCATGAGCAAAGTTTCTTGATGATTTTTCTAAAAAACCGATTTTCTTCACTAACGAAAAACTTAACATTCTTTTCGATAGCCCATTACAGGTTTCTCGACAGGCACCAACTTTTATCAAGAATAAATTTCATGGGACGACACGCTATATTCATAGCATTCACATTTTCATCCCCCAATATTTTTACTTTGTACCAAAATATTTTTTAGGCACTAAAACTTGGAAATTGTTTGTTACTTAAACTTCAAAACTGCAAGGCAGAAGTGAATTGTGATTGTCTCCATCATACTGTAACGTAATTGTAACGTAAATAAACTTAACTTGGTTCTACTAATTTATTTCACACTTAATCTACAACTTAATTTATATTACTACTCCACTGTATAGCTCGATCGTATGGGCTCGTTCAGACCGTTCTGACTCCACTTGAGGGTCGCCTATTTATCTCCGATACAGCATTCTCGATGTTTCGAATTCTGGCATGTTCCAATTGTTTCCAATATTGACCGTTGTTTTCCGTGGCAGAGCGACTGGATGGTTCTCGAATATCTCCGGGGATGATCTCATCGCTGTCTACGAACGCTAGCGACAGGTCCGCCTAGGTTCGTTACATTGCCCCTTCTTAAAGACATTCGTCCCGAAATTTCATCCTGAGTGTGACGATATCTGCATGACTCCCCATATCTGCACCGTGAAGTTCGATGGAAGTAACACTCCACGGTCTTCATGATCGGTCGTGGAAGAGGGTTGAAGCAAACCAAAATCTTGACGCCGCTGGATCTGAATATCGCCTCCAGCATACTTCTTATGACTCTCCAGTCCAACCCATCAATACCACAGGACAATTTTGGAATTGCTAGATCCACCAGATTCTGGTCCACCATAGTATCTCTTAGTTTGGTGAGACTCTTCCAGACATCTTCATAGGACGGTTTATCTTGGGAATGCCTCTTGGTAACTAGGTAGTAGATGTTTCTCTGGCCTTTCTTCAACTGTAGCACCCACCAACTTCTGGATTCTGCCCCCGCAGTGTTTGGAGTTGACCAAATTTCTTGGAGAACACTACGGCGATGCCCCTGGACATTCGAAGATCTTCTGCCACACAGTGCGCTAGCGTGTAGTCAGCAGGTACCTCGAAAAGGTCTCGTGACTCCTCTCTAGTAACCCCATGTAGAACTTTCTGCCCGTTTGAATACAAGGACATAAACTTCTCGAACGTCATATCATCCTCCGGTGGCTTGAGGGTGCGAACTTGGTCATGGTTTCCAGCGTAAGGGGCCAACCTGTTGAAATGGACGACCCTTGGTTTCCCTCGGGGTGGCTTATGGATTCGGTACACAAGGTCGTTTATCCTTTTCACGATTTTATACGGGCCTTCCCACGAGTTCCGCAACTTTGGTGATAGTCCACGACGACGTTTGGGGTTGTACAGCCAAACCAGGTCATCAACCTTAAATCCTCCAGCGTCGGCCTTGATGTCATAGGTCTTCTTCATTTTATCGCTGGCACTCTGGATGTTCAACCGGACTCGTTCGTGGATGTCGTCCATTCTCTGCCGAAGTTTGCTGACGTAGTCCTCTCCCACAGGGTCTTGTCCTGGCGGTATCCCAAACTTCAGGTCACAAGGCAGTCGCAGTTCTCGGCCCATTATAATACTAGCAGGAGTTTGACCGGTTGACTCGTGTACTGCGGATCGATAGGCCATCAGGAACAAATGAAGATACTGGTCCCAGTCTCTTTGATGGTCAGAGACAACCTTGGACAAGTGGCGGTTGATCGTCCTGTTCATCCGTTCCACCATTCCATCGGATCTGCGGATGTAGGGCCGTGGTTCTTGTCTTCGCGGATGTTCAGCAGTAGACATATTACTTGGAAAAGCATGGATCCGAAATTTCTGCCTTGATCCGAGTACAGCTCAATTGGAATACCGAATCGACATATCCACTCTTTCACCAAGACGTCGGCGACGGTGAGTGGCTTCCTGGTTGGGCAGGGCGTAGGCTTCCGCCAACTTACATGAAGTAGTCCATTTGCCACAAGGATGTATTTATTCCCGTGGTCGGATACGGGAAACGGGCCGGCGATGTCAATGGCGATTCCTTCGACGGGCTGCCTACGTTGTACTGACGCATCGGGGCCTTGGGTCGTATTCGAGGTCCATTGCTAGCAGCGCATACAGCGCACTTTCTGCACCAGTCCTGGACGTCAGCTTGACAATTGGTCCAGTAAAACCGTTGCCTCACTTTCTGCAGGGTCTTCGTCACTCCCAGATGTCCTCCAGCGACTCCATCATGGATTTCCGCAGCACTTCCTCTCTTCTGTTCCTGGGAACAATTATTTGGCGTCTGTCTTCCCCACCAATATCGGCCTCCAACACACGTTTCAGGATCCCATTGTCCAGAATAAGAGGTTCCATTGTGCCCAATAGGACTTAACAGCCGGCGAGTAACCTGCGACTTCCTGCCATGACGGTCTTCGATTGCCCTTCTTCCAGCTGACAACTAAGCCAAGGTCGGGGTCTTTCTCTTGGTCTTTCTGGATCTTGCTGTCATTCCAGTTGTCATCCATTGCCGCGGTTCTACAAAGTGTTGCTTCTTTCTCTTCTGCTCGTCGGCAATGTGAGCAATCATCTGGACATGGTCTTGCGACAAGGCATCTGCATTCTTGGAGTCTCTCGACCACGTGCTACTTGACCCTCAGGATTTTTGAACTGTAAGAGCCATTTGAGAGCTGCATGGTCAGTTCTCAACAGGAATCTTCTTCCATACACGTACTTGTAGAAGTGCTCCACTCCCTTTACAACAGCTAACAGCTCTCGCCTGGTGACACAGTAATTGCGCTCTGGTTTGCTAAGCGTCTTGCTGAAATAACCAATGACCTTCTCCTGTCCCTCCTGGATCTGAGATAGGACAGCTCCAAGTCCCACGTTGCTGGCGTCCGTATCCAAAATGAATTTCCCTTTGGGTAGGGATAGCTCAGTACAGGTGCGTTGATCAAAGCTCCTTTCAGCTTCCTGAATGAGTCTTGACATTCTTCGGACCACTGGAACTTTGTTTGGCCCTCCGTGAGCCTGGTCAGTGGTTTAGCGATGTTGGCGAATCCCAGCACATATCGGCGATAGTATGTGCATAAACCAAGGAAACTTCGAAGTTGGTGAATGTCTTTTGGGATGGGCCAATCCTTAACAGCTTTGATCTTCTGGTCATCCACTGCTACTCCTTCCCCAGAGACAACGTGGCCGAGGTATCGTACTTCTTTTTGGAACAGATGGCATTTCTTAGGGCTCAGCTTCAATCCGGAGTTCCTCAGTCGCAGGAATACTTCCTCCAAGTTTTCACGTGGTCCTCGAGCGATCTGCCGACCACAATTATGTCGTCGAGATACACTAGACACGTGTTCCATGAGAGTCCTTCAGCACTGTCTCCATCAATCTTTCGAATGTGGCGGGAGCATTACAGAGCCGAATGGCATAACGGTGAACTGCCACAATCCTGAGCCGATGGTAAAAGCAGTCTTTTCTCGATCTTCCTGAGCAAGTTCTACTTGCCAGTATCCACTCTTCAGATCAAGGGTCGAGAAAATCGTGGAACCAGCCAACGTGTCTAGGGTGTCATCTATTCTCGGGAGAGGGTAACTGTCCTTCTTCGTGACATTATTAAGTTGGCGATAGTCTACACAAAAGCGTGTCGATCCATCCTTTTTCTTCACCAGTACGACTGGAGGGACCAGGGACTGTCAGATGGTTCGATAACTCCTTCTTTTCCCATATGCTGACTATTTTGTCAGCCTCTTCCTTCTTGGCAAGAGGAAGTCTTCTTGCTGATTGCCGGATCGGTCGGGCACCCCAGTATCAATCTTGTGCTGGACCACATTGGTTCGACCCCTTTTCCTTGTCGGTGATCGAAGATGTCTTGGTACTTTTGACTAAATCTCTTAGTTTGGGCTGTTGAGCTGGTTTTATGTCTTTGGAAGAGATGGCAACTAATTTTTCTAGTTCTGTGGGCAAGTTGTTGGGTTGGCTAATCGTACCTCGTCGCCCGGATCACAGATGAAACTGACGAGCAGTGCCCTAAAATTGTTCCTTTCTTTAAGGTCACTGGAAAGTAATTGACATTCATGACCCTTACGGCACAAATTTTTCAGCGCGTAACAGGGTTTTCCTAGGGCAATCCCTCGTCCAATTTTCTCATCATGAAGTTTGGGCTCGAACATCACCACGTCTCCACTGCTCGCACTCCCGTCCAGGCGAGCCTCCAGAATGGTTTCAGCCCTCTCAGGATCGCTTACATCTTCAGCCAACAGCCACGGATCAACTCTTCACTTCTCCCATGAAGTACCAGCTCTTCTCCGTTGACCGTAGGGCGCCGTCTTTGAAATCCAATTCAAACCCTCTGGAAATCATGATGTCCATTCCGATGATTGCATCGTCTTCGATGTCGCTACAAGTGCCTGATGTTTCACTTTAGTGCTGCCCAAAATTATTTCAATCGGTAGCTCGCCATATACAGTAGCTGGCTCCCTGTTGCTGTGCGTAGCTTCCAAGTTGTCGGTTCAATTCGTTCGGTGTTCTGGCAAAGGAAGGTCCGAGAATTGTCCTAGTCGCACCTGTATCTAGCAGCATGGTGCAAGGCTCGTTATTGATGAGACCGTCTGAAAACACCTCTGTTCTGTCGTTGCAGGATAGCGACATATGCGTTGTTAACCGGGCTAGCTGGACACAGGCCGACGATTGCCCTTCTCGTCGCCCTTTTTAGTTTTCCTGCATCGGAGTCGTGTTTGAATGTTGGACATTTGCTCGCACATGTCCAATTTTGCCACAATTCCAGCATCTTATCTGTCTTTTCTCAGGGAACACTTCCTTAATCACTTTCCTTATGGCAGCTTCCAAATTAGCAGGCTCCTGTGAGTCTTCCTCAATCATTCGGACTTTACTCTGGCTTTTGCAAGATTGTTTGCTGCCTCGTATTCCAAAGCGTGCTAGTGCGTCTACGAGATGTGTTGGACGGGCTAGTGTCAACGCTTGTCTGGTTTCTTGGTCCGGAGTCCATCCAGGAATGCTTGAACCGCTAGTCGCTCCATTACATTTTCTGGTGTGGATGGATATGCGAGAGCGAACCAAGCGTGCAATGTCAGTTTCGAATTCTTGTAAGGATTCGCCCGATTTTGGCAGCGATTTTTCAGCTGGGAGTGGTATACGTGTTCCAAATGGGCGTGGCCATATCGTAATTCTAGATGTTTAATCAGCTGATCATAGTCCTCCTGTTCTTGGGCGGTGAGAGTTTGTAGAATATTTGTGCTTCTCCACGTAATGCAAGTGTCAGTGCTACAGCTCTTTCCCCTGCATTCCATCCGTTTGCTTTAGCCGCTGCTTCAAACTGCCGGCGTAATTTGCCCATGGAGTTTTTCCGTCGAACTGAGGGCTTCATGGAAAGCTTCCTATTTCTGAAATGACCTTGACATCTTTTATACCCTCTTGAACTTTATCCAAGTTCAAACTCAAGTCCAGCATTGCATTTTCGTTAACCATCTCTGTGGAGGCGCACTATTAATTCGTTTTTCCAGCTTACTGATCGTTTCCTTTATTTTGTCCATTTCTGCCTCGACCCCATCTTTGATTTTATCTACCTCCGTGTTCATTTGCTCCCTAATTTCATCTATCTCTGTCTCAACGGTTCCCATTCTTTCTTCTAGAAAATTAGCCACACCACACAATTCCTTTTTTAGGCCTTCTGTGTTTTCCAGGAACTTCTCTTCCAGGCTTCTTGCATTTTCTTCCAGGCTTCTTGAATTTTCTAGAAGCTTCTCTTCAGATTTCTAGAATTTTCTTGAAGCTTCTCTTCCAGATTTCTAGAATTTTCTTCAAGCTTCTCTTCCAGATTTCTAGCATTTTCTTCCAAGCTTCTTGAATTTTCTTCCAAAGTCCTCGAATTTTGTTGCAGCTCTTCTTTCAAGGATTCTATTATCGGACTCAAATCACCTCCGGAACTTGAATAAAATGTTTCGGGGTCCTCACCTTCTTGTATAAGTCCTTCTGCAAGTCTTTCCTGGAGTACTTGCTTTTTACCCGTTGTTTCCAGTTCCCTTTCCTCCAATTCCTGTTTCAATTCCGCTACCTTCAAATCCAAAGCGACTTTTCTTGAACACATTTTGTCTTTGACGAGGTATCAGTCTGTTTCACACGAAAAGTTTATCAGTTTGTTAAAATTCACTTCGGAATTCTTTTCCACGGGCCACCAGTCTATTGTCTGTTTCCAGCGAAGAGTGTATCAGTTTATATTCCCACGCACAATTGTCCACTTCCGAAAACCGGGCCACTGTCTATTTTCTGTTTCACGTAACAGTGTATCAGTTTATATTCCCACGCACAATTGTCCACTTCCGAAAACCGGCCACTGTCTATTTTGGGTACAAAAGGTCTATCAATTTATTTTTCTGACTATCCACTCCACGATCACTTGTTTATTTTCAAAATCTCACTTCCGACACCAATTGTAACGTAAATAAACTTAACTTGGTTCTACTAATTTATTTCACACTTAATCTACAACTTAATTTATATTACTACTCCACTGTATAGCTCGATCGTATGGGCTCGTTCAGACTGTTCTGACTCCACTTGAGGGTCGCCTATTTATCTCCGATACAGCATTCTCGATGTTTCGAATTCTGGCATGTTCCAATTGTTTCCAATATTGACCGTTGTTTTCCGTGGCAGAGCGACTGGATGGTTCTCGAATATCTCCGGGGATGATCTCATCGCTCTCTACGGCAACGCGCGAGGCGACAGGTCCGGCCTAGGTTCGTTACAATACCTACCCATTCTCTTGAAATGATAATTAAAGAATAAAACCAAATTATCTTTGAAATGAAATATTTTATCATGTGAAATACTGCATACAATTTAGTTCATGTCAAATAAATAATTCAGAGAATGGAGAAGTAAACTTCATAATAGCCACTAAAAATTATTCTTTTGAATAAGCCTTTCTTCCCGAAACCTTACTGTTCAGAAATTCCTCAGAATTTCAGTTGCACTCCACTATTCAATTCGATATCAAGTACACCCGTCTTCAGAAAGTTCTCATGGTAAAAGTCAGTATGTTTCAATTAATAGAGGTTATAAATTTCACTGAAACCCCCCCTGTCATGGCAGCGGTTTTACTGCGCATGCCCATGTGTGTACCATGCGGTACGGTAGGGCTCGTTCCAGCAAAACGGTATTGGCCTTCTAGTTCTATGAGTTCTGTGCTCATTACTGATCATGACTATTCTCTTATCTTACTAAACCTAATTTGCTTACTCTGGATAAAAGAAGGATTATGTTAGACATTTCATTCATTTATAAAATACTTAACGGTGTTGCATCATGTCCATCCTTGCTGTCTGAAATACATTTTGCAGTTCCACATTCTTTTATGGGAAGATCTCTGGAATTTTTAAATAAAGAGGGGAGATTGGATGTTTTTAATAGCTCTTTCCAAGTCTTTAAGAGTATTCTACTAAGGATACTTTGAAGTAATATTTTTACTGCTGGAATGAACTGTAGGTACCAAAATGTACCAGTCATTTTGTTATCAGTGTATTATCAGTTTATGGTCACTTTATAGTAATTCTCTTGTGAATTGTTATTTCTAGTGATACTGTTACCTATTTTCTGGAATTACTTATTTAATTTTTGTTAATTTTATATTGACATAACCACATTGTATACTGTTAGTACTTTGTAATGGAAGTTTCACGTTTAATAAATAAATAAAAATAAAGCGGACGCATAGTACTGTGGGGAAGAGTAATCATATTTCAACATTATTTATGATTTTATGAAAGCCACCAAGACATGAGATTTATTCATCTCTGAAACAGTAGACATTTTCTAAGCTCAAAATACAAAATGTCTAACCTTAGATGCGTTATTACCATCAATTTATGAAACATTGTCTATTTATTCGAGAGTAATAAACGGTACTGGAGCGTGATATACAGTGTGACCCATTTAAAATGGAACCACCCCTGTAGAATACGCATTTTTCAATCAATCTCAAAAAAAAAATTTTTCAATAATAAGCATCGAAAACTGTACCTTGACACAAATTTTCATAACTTCAGTTTTATTTCCAAGGCACACTGTTTTTTTTTCTTTGTCAAAAACGGCAAAAGTTTATTAAGCAATTTTTGTTTTCAAGTTTGACTACACCACTGGATTCGTAGTCGTTATAAATAAAAACCATCAAAATTTCATAAAAAAATATTTTTCAATATTAAGCATCGAAAACTGTATCTTGACACAAATTTTCATAACTTCAGTTTTATTTCCAAGGCACACTATGTTTTTTTTCTTTGTCAAAAACGGCAAAAGTTTATTAAGCAATTTTTGTTTTCAAGTTTGACTACACCACTGGATTCGTAGTCGTTATAAATAAAAACCATCAAAATTTCATAAAAAAATATTTTTCAATAATAAGCATCGAAAACTGTATCTTGACACAAATTTTCATAACTTCAGTTTTATTTCCAAGGCACACTATGTTTTTTTCTTTGGCAAAAACGGCAAAAGTTTATTAAGCAATTTTTGTTTTCAAGTTTGACTACACCACTGGATTCGTAGTCGTTATAAATAAAAACCATCAAAATTTCATAAAAAAATATTGGTTAACAACGAAGTTACAACAACTTCAATTTTGGAAACAAAGTATTTGATTATAATTTTTATTTAAAATATAGACATATTTAAAATCTTGCAAAACCGTCGATACAAAGTAGAACACCAGTAAACTTGTACAGTGAAAATCCGAAGTCAATAGCTCATTCTGTTCTACAGTTATAAGAATGGTAATGTGAGCGATTTGTGGTGGAAGCGATTTTGTAATAAAAATCTGACCAAGCCACTAGATTTGTAAATTATATTCCCTTGAAATCATTTATTTAAGTGTAGGTTATAAGTGTATTCGAAAAGAACAGAAAATTTGAAAATTCATTTTCAAGTTATACAGTAGTACATTCTTCCATAGCCGATAAGAACGAAATGAACAGAAACAAGTTTTAAAGTACTTATTCAACAATAAAACGTCATTAAGCAAAAACTAAAACTAAAATAAACATTACTGTAAAATTAAATATTTGAATTTTTGTGGCTTCTACCAAACCTCCATTTAGTTCGACACATTTATCGTATCTCTTCCGAATTTTTTTTAACTATTTCTTATTTGTTGAGGTGTAATTTCGGCACAAATCCAGTGGCGTAGTCGGATTTTTATTACAAAATCGCTTCAACCTCAAATCGCTCACATTACCATACTTTCAGGAGTTATAACTGTAGAACGGAATGAGCTATTGTCTTCGGATTTTCACTGCACAAGTTCACTGGTGATCTACTTTGTATCGGCAGTGTTGCCAGATTTTTAATATGTCTATAATCTAAATAAAAATTATAATCAAATACTTTGTTTCCAAAATTAAAGTTCTTGTAATTTCGTTGTCAACCAATAATTTTTTTAGAAATTTTGACGGTTTTTATTCATAGCAACTAAAAATCCAGTGGTGTAGTCAAATTTGAAAACAAAAATTGCCTAATAAACTTTTGCGGTTTTTGACAAAGAAAAAACCATAGAGTGCCTTGGAAATGAAACTAAAGTTATGAACATTTGTGTCAAAACAGTTTTTGATGCTGAATATTGAAAAAAATTTATTGATTGAAAAATTCGTATTCTACAGGGGTGGTTCCATTTTAAATGGGTCACACTGTATAGTTTGATTTCCCATTTTCATTCCACACCTGTTGTAGAAGTGATAAATTTTTAGAATAAGATTTTTCAAATTCTAGATTTCATATGAACATTCTAGAATTTGGTATTTGGTTTCATAGCTGCCAAATATTCACTCTCTAAATTATTTTCAAGCTGTGTGGCGCCCAAATTAAAAAAAAAAAGTAATTTAAATTGTTTTTAAAACTTGTAATAACTTTGCATTTTTCAATTTTTATTTTATTCATCATTACTGAAACTCAGTCAACGAACTCATAGTGCTCAACGGCAAACAGTTGTCGTCCGCTGTGCCTGGACTTTTTGGATTTTCATAAAAACATAGGTCATAATTTTATGAACTAAATGATAAAAAATAGTGAAAACATTTGCTTTGGCCTCTTCCACTGGCTTCCTCTTCCTCAATTCAGACACTGAAGAAATTTAACACCTCATTTATTTCTGATTATTAACTAGACTTCTATTTGGCTATACAATGTACCAAAAAATTAACACCATATAATTTTGTATTTCTATTTAACCAATTCCCCAAAATATATTAGTCATCGAACAACAGAAATACCTGATAGGCTACAGAGAAAATGAAAAATAAATACATTAAAGATATCTTTTTTAGCAAAAGGAAAACTTACCTTGCTGGTCACACTAGGGTTTGACGGTACACGAAACCTCTGATTCTTCCTCGGAAAAGTTCCTCCAGACTCCAGCAAATCAGGCTGTCTCCGCACCGCTGGAGCATCCACAGAAGGACTGTATATGTGGTGGAAGGGTTCAAAACTGAAACTCTCCCGCGATTGATTGATATGAGGGTGCGGATTTGGCTGAAAAGGGTAATGAGCTCTGGGACTGATGAACAGCTGGCTATGCCCCCTGCTGTGTGAAGATGAGCCGACGTCGTGATGACCTCCTACTATGCTGTCCCGTTCCGAACCTGAACCGTATTTTGGTATCACTGGAACATAATCAGCATATGTTCTTTATGAAGGAGTCAGTGATATCAATGGATAAATAATCAAAGTAAAGTGGTTAAAAAAATAACAAAAAATCTTTGAAAAATCACAATTTTATGTGAAATACAAGCATATCTTTGGGAACCACTGTCTGCCCGGTTAAAAACCAGCTAGTCGGATCCGTAAGAAAAAACTGACAATTCCTGGATTCAAGGTACAGCTTACCACACCCTACTAAAATCCTCATTATTAGCTTGAATGGAATTTCGAAATAATTATTTGAGAAATGTAAGAGTCTGAGGAATTCAATTCAAAATAAAAACAAAGTATAGTAATTCTAATCCCAATTGGACCGACATAAGAAGTTTCGAGACGGAATTATCTTCCAGACGACAGAACTTTTTTATGATCGTACCAGGAACGCTTTGAAAGTAGAAACACTGGTAGTATATAAATTTCCCATTTGCCGGGCAATGCATATGAGCACTCTACGTAGTGCTCTTATTTTTATTGCCGTTCCAATTGGGATTAGAATAACTATAACAAGATGTTAATAACTTAGGGGAAAAAAGAGTTTGAAATCACAAAGTCTTCCTCCACAATATATGTTATTTCCCCAATACAAAATTGTAGTCATAGCAATCATTTGCCATGGTTTGATAATGAAGTTTACCACAAAATCAAAAATCGTGATCGGTCATACAGAGCCTTCAGAAACTGTCCAAATGCAGATAAACAATATAACTGGGAAACATTCAAGAGAATGAGCACCGGATACCAGAACCTTGGACAATAAATGTGCCATCACAATTAAACAGGTATCAAATTTTTTCAACAAACACAACCTATTCTTCAACACTGACAAGACGGAGGTTATTCGTATACACAATGTTCAAAACAAAACAGAGGAAATTTGTTTCACTGTCAATATCATGGCAATAACAAATACTAATGAAAGTGTCAGAATCTTAGGTATTTTTATTGATGGGTTTCTCAACTGGAAAGCTCACTGTCAGCAGTTAACATCAAAACTCAACTCTCTGAAGTTTATTTTCATTAATCTACGATCAGTTTTAACTAAAAGTCAGTCGATCAAAATCTACTTTGCTCAAGTGGAATCCAGATTGAGATATGGTATCTGTTTCTGGGGTGGTTCAACCAAAACTCAAAATGCATTTATTGCACAAAAGCGAATATTACGATGCATTACAAATATTTCATCTAGAGAAACTTGCAGAGAGCTATTCAAAGAATATAAAATTTTAACATTAACATCTATTTATATATTCGAACTGTGTGTATGTATTCAAAAACAGATCATCCTTTACAATGAATGAGAATTTTCATCACTATGATACGAGAATCAAACAGCACTTTCATTTGCCGTTAGCAAAAGTGAGAGTAACTTCATATGCACCAGAGTACATGGGTTCAAGAATATTCAACAAACTACCGGAATACCTAAAGGATATAGAACAGCTGTCTGTGTCCAAAGAAGCAATAAAAGACCATTTATTTGAAAAATGTTGCTATACACTGACAGAATATTTTAATTAATTTTTAACTGTATTGATATTATTGCTATTATTATACCATGATAGAACATTTTAACAGATTTTAATTGTCTTGAAATCTTGAATCACTATTTTTCCTTACTTCTAATTCTATTCTTTTTATTCTAATGTATTGACAATTCCCCATACAATGTAAATTTGTCTAAGTGAAAATAAAGTATTATTATTATTATTATTACTGATGTTAATGTGTTGAAAAAGAAAAAAGATCAATATTATTTTGAAAAAATCGACAGATACAGAAATAACTCTAAACAAATGTGGAAAGCTAGTTAATGGTGATGACATAGATTTTCCAAATTGTATACAGTTTGAAAAAGCAGGAGAACTATATCACCAAGAGATAATTCCGAAATATCAGATAACTTCAATAGATACTTTGTAGAGAGCATAAACGAAATAGTTGAGAGTATTGACTATACGGAATCATGGTGCAATAAAAACTATAATATCAATAAAACTTTCTCAGAATTCAGATTACATACATTAACAGACCTACGTAAAATTATACTTTTTTTTATTGGTGCCCCTTTTTACCCATTTAAAGCACGCCTCAGCGTGTTTAAATCGAACTTTAAAAAACGCGCGTTTTTTAAAGGTAACCATGACAACATCAACAAATCGAGAAATGTGAAGTCTAAATGACAAATTTTTGATTATTGATCTGACAGGAGTACCTTGTAACGTCAAATAAAATATTACTCACAATTCGTTCATTTATATGTGCTCCTCCATCCATTTGATGAACTTTTCATATTCTTTTTTATATATATAACTGGATTTTCGCGGTATTAACCGCGATTCTGCCTCACTATTCAAAAAATCGATATTAGAATAATTCATTTTTGAGCTCTGGTGACAACAAATATTGATCTTTGGTAACAAATTGCAAATTAGTTTTTCTCATTTCCATGACAACGAAAGGTATACTGATGTCACATCACGAATTCAACCTTCTTGCATTATTAGTTCTTATTTCTATTTTTTGTAGTAATAATACCAGTATATATGATTTCAAAGTGCACCAATAAAAAAAAATAACGTAAAGTATTCGTGGATAACTGGTCTTAAAAACACTTGCTCTATTTCGAGCACTCCGGCTGCGCCGTCGTGCTCGAAAAATCGCGCGTGTTTTAAAGCCCTTTTTATCCACTTATACTTTAATATACTATTCTATGGATAATAAGTGCATTATTCATGAAATTATAAACTCCAAAATATTGAAACAAGTTTCTGAGACTAACGGTCATGTTCTATTGCATCTTATCAATACCTCTCTTGAAGCTGGTCATATACCTGAAAGACTGAAAAGTAGTAATATTGTCCCGATACCTAAAATTCCTCATACTATTAAAGCTCATGCATTCAGACCAATCAACACTTTACCTCCGATTGAGAAGGTACTTGAAACAGCGGTATATGATCTACTGATCGAATATGTTGAAAAAAACGATATTTTAATAAATAACCGATCGGGATTCCGTCGAAGGAACTCATGCGAATCATGAGTACAACTATCCCCAAATAAATTCAAAACCGAACTGGATAATAATAAGTTTGTTGTGGCTGTGTTCCTTGACCTCAAAAGAGCATTTGAGACCATTGTTGGAGTTCCCCAGGGTAGTGTTCTGGGTCACCTTCTATTCATACTCTATTTAAATGACATGTCATTGTTTGTTGATTTTGAATTTGTAAACTTTTTTGCGGATGATACACTATTAGCATGCAGTCATGAGAACTTAGAAATGGCAATAGAAATAATGAATTCTACATTAGCAAGTGTCAACAAGTATTTGAAAATAATCAAGCTGAATGTATTGAAAACAAAAGCAATGATAATCAATACCAAATTCAAATACAATCTAATAGACCTAAAAAATATTAATCTCAACATTGATGATGAAATAATTGATTTTTTTTTAATTTATTTATTGCAATACATCTTTCAAACAGAACAAGTTCTGGTATAAGGAAGTTAATTGATTGATTACAATTATAAATTTCAACCATTTTAGAACTGTAACTGGTAATAATACCTATTCAAATCTTAACTAAATGTACCCTTTTATATATATATATATATATATATATATATATATATATATATATATATATATATATATATACACATAAATATATATACACATATATACACAGACACATATACACATTCATATCCTTAAATAAAAATTTAAACAAACATAAATATACATATATGTATTGTTGAACATCCTTATAGCAGCATACTTTGTTTAAGTTTTTTTAAGAATATTGTCATTGATTTCAATTTTTTCAGATCATTTGAAAGTTTGTTATAAGTTTCCATTGAACTAGATATTGGATTGTTTTTCTCTTTATTTGAATGAATATTAGGTAAGTGGATATTATCTGCATTTCTAATATTATAATCGTAGTTTTGAATTTTTTTCAAATAGAGTATTACTTTTTTTAAAATGGTTTTTTAGTTTGTATTCAAATTTTGCTTTCTCAAATTTCATTAGATTTTCTAATGCCAAATTATTAGTATTTTTGTATAATTCTAACAAAGGTGTTTCCCAGGGTTTTTTGAAAATAATTTCAATTGCTTTCTGTTTTTTACTACAGGATGACCATATTGTTATTAGATATCTGATATGAGAAAGAATATGGGCATTGTATATTAGTGTTTGAATAGGAGTATTCAGAAATTCAACTCTTCTAATTGCTCCAATCAGAGGAATAATTGATTTCTATCTATAATCAGACCTAAATATTTGTGTTTTTCAACTTCAGTTGTAATTTTATTCTTTATTGTCACTTTTAATTTTATTGGCTTTATATTTTTTTATTTGAAAAGCATGAGAACAGTTTTTTCTAAATTGATTGTTAGGTTTATGTCATCCAACCATATTTCAATCTTCCAATCTTTTTCTCAAGTATTTTTGGGTCTTTGGCCGAATAGTAAAGTACAGTATCGTCTGCGAAAGAAAAATGTTTTCCTACAAAATTTATTTTAGTTATGCTATTCACATAAATCAAATAAAATATTGGGGCCAATACTGAACATTGTGGGACTCCAATTGTGCATTGTTTTTCAATTGAACTTTTATTTTCATTTATAATTACATATTGGATACGATTTTCAAAATAATTTTGGAAAAGTTTATAAGAGTGACCTCTTATTCCCAAATTACTCAGAATATCTAATAAAAATGTATGATTGACTGTATCAAAAGCTTTTTTGATATCTAAAAAAATTGCAGCGCCATAATTGCTTTCATCTAAAGTTTCATATATATCATGTATGAGATCAGTTACTGCAGATTGGTATAAAAGCATACTGAAATTTATCAAAGCCAGTATTATCACTAATTAATTTGATCAGTTATATTTTCAATACTTTCTCGAAAATTTTGGAAAAAATATTTAAGAGTGCAATTAGACGGTAGTTAGAAATTTCATTTCTTTCTCCTCTCTTATAAATTGGTTTCAATATGGTTCTTTTGAGGTAATTTGGAAAGACGCCATTTTCAATACATTTATTAATAACAAGTGATAGTGGAAGACTAATTAGTCTTCACCAGGAGCAATGTTGGATTTAAGAGTCATTATTATTTCATAGATGTCTTTTTCAGACACCGGTTTTAAAAGTATGGATTTATTGCAAGGTGATGACAATATTGGTTTAGTTTGGAATTTTTTTGATAAAATTAATCCAATTTCGGAGAAATAATTGATGAATTCATTACATATTTCTTTTTCAGATGTTATTAGTGTTCCAGATTTATTTTTAATTTGGCTAATGGAATTATTCTTTTTTTATTTTCATTTCATATGTTGCTATTGATAACATCCCAAATATTTTTTAGGTTTGTATCAGCTTTTTGAAATTGTTTATTTAGGTTTTTTTTTAATTTCTACAAATTGTATGTCATTTTTTATTTTTTTATAGGAATTTTTAATAGTTTCATTATTTGGATCTTTTTTGAATTGTTTATATAATTTATCTAGAATTTGTATTTTATCAATCACAGATTTGTTGTCTCTTATTTTGAGTTTTTTTATTTTGCTGGATTTTTCTTTAGATTTTTTAATACATTCAGCAAGTTCTTCAAATGTTGGTATATTCATAAAAGAGTTTATTTCTTTAGAAATGCAATTTCGATATTTATCTTTATCTATAATTTTTTAAATCATTTTTGATTTTTTCTTGGATATTATATCTGTTTTTATATTTATTATTTTATGATCAGAAAAATGGAAATCTTCAAATTCAACGTGATACTTGATACTGTTTAACACGTTGAGTGCCGTAAGTACCCAACATGGATACACGAGATATGGTGTTTCCATGGCCGTGTGTATCCGTGGCTGATACACAACTATTTCTGTTATGTCAGCCGCATGTATCGACGTTGGCTGCATGCCTTGCGTATATCTCTATGGGGGCTTTCGCACCACGGCCTGGTATACCCAGAAGCATATTTGGCCTGTATATTTTATATTTGGCCTGTGTATTATATTTGAGGCCCTACACATGAAAAATGGATTTGGCTTGATATACCCAATTTTCCGCTCCCACGGTGGCACTCAACGTGTTAATTGAAAGTTAGTCACAGCATGATCTACGATTGTTTTTGTATTGTTGTGGTTTTGTCTTGTATAATGATGTTCATCAATTACATTTAATAGTTTGTAACCATTTGTCATGTAGATACTTTTGTATTCATCTACCAAATAATTTTTTTCTAATAAATTTAAATTCATATCGCCTAATAAAATGAGATTTTTATATCTTCCGGTAACATTATTAATAATTTTGAAGAACTCTAATGTATTTGTATGAGGTGGTCGATAGATTACGCCAATTTTTTGTTTTGGACATAGAGATATTATTTCGAGAATAATAAATTCACAATTTCCCAAGGTTTTCCTTTCAAGAATATTGAATTCCAAGTTTTCTTTCAAAAATATGAGCTTTTCGCCTTTTATGAAAATAAATTGATAACTAATATGGGTCTTATAGGTAAACAATAAACTTAATCAAACTTCTGACCTACCTACTTTATTGATTATTATCCAAGGTGTGTAGTGGAAATCAACCCAATTTCAAAGCACCCTCCACAAATCATCAAAAGAACTAAGTCTTTGCAAGGAAATCTCATTCTGGTTTAGATCAAGAAATGAAAAAAATGTATGAATCACTGATACATTGACCTAGCTTTTCACTTTCAAGGTTCAAGATAAACTGGAATAAGTTCTGAGAGTTGTTCAAACGTATTAGTAGTAGTCAAACATAAGTGGAATAAATGTTTTTTTCTCTTATTTTTTTTTTCATAGTACTATCAACATTTTTAACAAAGTTCATTATTTTGACATTTTCCATAAATTTGTGATTTTTTCCCAAAATTATTTACTGTATACCTAAGAAACTATCCTTTCTATCACATATCGTACATACTAGTAATACTCAGACTTTCGCAATTGATTTCCACAGATGCAACTATGGAAAACACTCCCCATTATCCAGAATTTTATCGAATGCTAATGAAATTCAAGTGGATCTTTTCAATATTTCTGAAAGTAGCTTGAAACGAAGATTGCCGTCGCTTCTATAATAACAACACAATATTGATATGCACATATTTATATTTTTCTCTTGCGTTATATTCACTGATAGTTTTTAGTTTTTCTAATTTTTTCTTTAGTTTTTAGGTTGTCTTAATCATAAGTATTCTTGTATCATACACCTTTGTAAACAAATGAATATTTCTTGATGAAACATTCAATATATTCATATCGTACTTGAAACTGGATTATTACTGATATAAATCAACTGTACTCACCAGATATGTTGTTTTTCTTGAGATAGGACATCACATCTTTATCTACAAATCTATGAACGGGAAAATCGAGGCTATTATCAGAGTTCATATTAACACTTCGCCTATTGGCGGCGTTGCCGGATCTCAACCTCTCAAAGGAGTCCGTCTCGATCCCGAAATTGTGGGAAGCATCCACGCTCTTGTATACCGAGTGTCTCGCGTAATTGGTAGGGACCGCTGCGGAAACAATGGAAAGCGGTATGGGTGTGGAGTTCCTGTAGTTGTAGTTGTCTTGGAGCTGGTTGTTTTTGGGAGCTAAGAGGGATAAAGGCAAGCGTTCTTTGGTTCTTGTAACAACCGTTCCGCCGGTGGAAGTCAAGATCGGAGCAGCTCTAGCCTTTGGCCAAGTGCCACCGTTGTTTTTTTCTTCTTTCACCTGCGAAATGTGTCTCTTGGCACCTGTAAAAAATGTAAGCTGATTCAACAGATTTATGTAGAGTTGCCTATTTTAAAAACAACTTTTGCCACAAAAACATATATTTTTTGAGGTTTTCTCATAAATCTGAAACTTGAGATGGAAATGTTTTTAGGTGAGATTACTCTTGAAGAAAAAACATGTTGAGCTCCATGCAGATCTGGACCACTTTGTTTAATGGAAAACTTCTACCTTCTACACCTCTGCTCTTTTCATCAATAACTGAATATTTTTCCTTGAGTTTTACAAAAAAACGTGGCAGACACCTTGGTTCATATTCCATTCAAGGAAGAAGTCAAATACCTAGGGGTAATTTACTGCCTAAGTCGTGACGTCAAACACGATGGGTGGAGTTTACGAACCTTTCCCTCGAAAATGCAAATTCCTGTTAAATGCCCACAAGGAATATTTCTTTTTCAGTTTATTCGTGATTGTATTATAAATAAGGGTGGAAATATTAATATTTTATAATAGTGAGACCAAATTTAGGATTTGCCATAGAGAGATAGTTGAGATTATGTCAGTGTTTTGATCTAATTAAAAAATAATTAAATTTAAGACTAAGCTACTTTTACTGGCATTTTATTTTTATTTTGGAGCGTCTAGTTTATGCCGGCATAAGTGTTTATGTTCTATTACTTTTAGTTTGCGGATTCTATTCTAATAAGAATTATATTTTTAGGGCGTCAAATAGGAGTGGTTGATCTACGGTAACCAATCTGCTTATATACAATAATAAACTAGTGGATGCCTTGGAGAAGGGTTATCAAGTTGATGCCATACTGACTTCTCCAAGGCTTTTGATAGAGTTAATCACTTGTTGAATGAGAAATTAAAAAAATTAGGTTTTTCAGACAGATTAGCGAATTGGGTGTTTAGTTTTCTTAGTGAGAGAAGTTTGAAGGTAAAAATTGGTAATGTCTTGTCAAGAGTGGTTGTTGTGAGCTCTTGGGTACCTCAGGGAGGACATTGTTCTCTTTTGCTGTTTAATTTGTTTGTCAATGACCTCAAAGATTATATAAAACAGTGTGAATTTTTAATGTTTGCTGATGATCTTAAATTATTTTTAGCGGTTCTGAATGACAACGATATCAGTTTACTTCAAAGGGAGTTAGATAATCTGTCTGAATGGTGTAAGTTAAACTTGTTAGAGTTGAATGTTGATAAATGCTTTAAGATTTCTTTTAGTAATAGGAAAAATATGATCCCATCCTCTTATTCAATATATGGTAATTTGCTGAAAAACAAAGAACAGGCTAAGGATTTAGGAATACTTTTTGATTCTCACTTAAGTTTTGGTGATCATATCAATCAATTGGTGGTAAGTCCCAAAGGATGTTAAGATTTACTTTAAGAAATTGTAGGGATCTCTCTTTGTAAGCTACAAGATCTGTATACTTCAGGTTGGTCAGATCACAACTAGAATACGGTACAATTATTTGGACACCATAGTATAACGTTTATAAGTCATTACTCAAGAGAGTACAAAATAAATTCCTGAGATATTGTAACTTTAGGTTTTATTTGAATCTCATTACTAATCATGACTATTCTCTTATCTTACATAAACTTAATTTGCTTACTCTGGATAAAAGAAGGATTATGTTTGACATTTCATTCATTTATAAAATACTTAACGATGTTGCATCATGTCCATCCTTGTGTCTGAAATACATTTTGCAGTACCACAAAGAACGCTACGGCATAATAATTTATTTTCCATTAGTTTTCACAGAACTAATTATGGTACACATTCTTTTATTGGCAGATCTTCGGAATTTTTAAATAAAGAGGGGAGATTGGATGTTTTCAATAGCTCTTTCCAAGTCTTTAAGAGTACTCTACCAAGGATACTTTGAAGTAATATTTTTACTGCTGGAATGAACTGTAGGTAGTAAAATATTGTCAATTTATACCAGTCATTTTGTTATCAGTGTATTATCAGTTTATGGTCACTTCATAGTAATATTCTTGTGAATTGTTGTTATTTCTAGTGAGACTGTTACCTATTTTCTGGATTTACTTATTTTGGTAGTGATTACTATAAATACATGGATAATTAGTAACTTCATTACAAGTGTGATCTACCATATAAACACGTTCATTATATGTTTTATCTTTCATGCTAGCTTGTAATTCTCCTCTGATAATCATCAAATCAGCGTCAAATTGCATTGTTTTGCAATGATTGGATTCCAATGCATTTTCTCCTTTTTTAATTTTTTTATTGTTATTTCACAAGAATTAAAGTCATTCTTAGCTAGAATTCTGGAAATAAAACGAACTATTTAAGCAAAACATACAGAATAAAAATCAAATAAATGACATAACCTCAACTCTTTTAAATAAGCCATAAATATGTTATAATCCTTACCTCTTTACAAAATATGATCGGAATTCCTAAATTTGGCCTTACTTTAACAAAATATTAGTATACCCATCCTTATTTACAACACAATCACGAATAAACTGAAAAATAAAAATTCCTTATGGGCAATTAACATGCATTTGCATTTTCGATGGAAAGGTTCGGGAGCTCCTCTCTTTTCTGACGTCAGACTTAGGTAGTCCAATCTAGATAAGAAACTCACGTGGAATTCTCATCATTTAGAAAAAGTATCCAAGAAAGCAAGGCAAGCCCTGGGAGTGCGACCCAAACAAATGTACTGGCTTTACTTTACCTCACAGTGGTAAGACCTACAGAGCTGTCGTCTGTTGGAGCAAAGGGGCACAGAAGAGTGCACGAGAAAAGCTCAACAAACTCCAAAGGCAAGCGTGTCATGACAGGGGCAATGTTCACCATCCCAACAGCAGCAATGGAAGTTCTCCTCAACATCCCTCCTTTACACATTTGCTTAGAGAAGGAGGCAAGATTGAGGGTATACAGAAACCTGTCGAGGTCAGAGAGTAATAGGGGAGGAAGTTGTTGCAAGATTGAGAACGGGATAAATTCATATCCGATTCTAGCAACTCCATCAGACACAATGATCCCCCTAGACAACTTTGAGAGACCTTATGAGATTCTCCTCCCGGAAAGAAATGAATGGGAGTGGGCGAAGAAAGAACGAGAAGTCACAAGGGCCAATCTACAATGGTAAACAGAAGTTGGGGCCAGAGTACATATACTAATCAAGATGGCGGAGATAAAGACCAACAAAAACACTTAAAAACATTTAAATTAATTCAAAAAGAAAACTTCAAAATGTGCATGAGATATCAACAAAAAACTAAATTCATTCCTGACTACATACACAGTGCGCACGTAAAGTTTGGAAACATGAAGATATCTTTGACAACATGAAGATACAATAACAAAATTTTGGTTATGTATATTAAATGGATCATCGATTTTAAATTTTATATTTTCGACGTTGCCAAATGTACAGTTTCTGAGATATACGAATAATATGTTTATTTTTAAATGGGACAACCCGTATATTTTACAATTTTCTGTTACAGTTTTTTATTGCCGATGCAGCATACAATCTGTTAATGGCCAATATTGACCATTAATTTTAAGAAATTAGGAAAAACATTTTTATTTTGTAATTAATATTGCAGTATAAACAGAAAACAATACCTAAAGAAAAAAATTAAAGGAGATGTTCAATATAACCTCCTCGTCTTTGGAAACAGAAATCCATTCTGAATGAAAATACATCCAAGACTTTTCTAATCGTTTCCGGAGAAATTAGTGCTATCTCCTCTGTAATTCTGTCTTTTAGTCCTTGGATAGTCTCGCCTATTCACATACACTTTGCTTTTTCAATAACCCCACAAAAAATAATCTAGAGGAGTCAAATCTTGCTGACCATTCGATAGCTCCACTTCTTCCAATCCAACGATTTGGAAATGTAATGTCGAGAAACTCACGAACGCCTCGAAGATAATGAGGAGGCGCTCCATCTTGCTGAATCCAAATTGATCTATTCACGATATTTGTATTTTTTATTTTTTATTTATTTATTGATCCCAAGAAACATTGCTGTTTATAGAGGGATTACTTTTTACATAAATTGAATAACGGCAATACATATGAAACATAAATTAATGAATACATCAAACGATTAATAGAAAGAAAAGGAAAGCAGTCAAAGGTGAAATATTATAGGAATTGTTACTTGTCGAGTATAAATTTTTTAAGTTCTTTTTTGAACTTAGTTTTAGTCTTTATTTCTTTTAAAGGCTGTGGTATTTTATTATATATCTCAATTCCCTCGTAAAAAATAGATGTTTTTCCAAAGTTTGATTTAAAACGTAATGTGTTTATTTTATTTACATTTCTTGTTTTATGATCATGGATATTTGAAATATGATCAAAAGTAAGATCCGAATGTTTTTTTCCTGTATCAACATAGTGGATGAAAATTGAAATTTTAAATTCATATAAAGGACGAAGATTTAGTAAATTATTAGGTTTATATAATTTTTTTGAGGATTTATATCATCAGGAGAGAGCCTGGCTAATTCTGGAATCTACTCTAATTCAAAAAATGCCCAGTATTCTTCACCTGACATGGTTCTATTCCAGAAATAAGGTCCAATAATGGTATTATTAATAATTCCTGCCCACACATTGATCTTTTGTGGATACTGAGTATGTGCCTCCACCATCCAATGAGGATTTTCATCTGACCAGTACCTGCAGTTTTGTTTATGGACCGTGCCATTTCGCAGGAAAGTAGCCTCATCAGAAAAAAGGATTTGATTAAAGAAATTAGGATTAGTGTCAAATCAATTTAACATTGTTTCACAGAACTCCATTCTGCGATTTGGATCGTCTTCGTTCAGTTCCTGTACCAATTATACTTTATAGGGATGCCATTTTTTTTTTTATATTCACGAACAGTTATTTGATTGATGCGATTTTTGGTTGCAACAACTCTAGTAGCCTTATCAGGGTCTTCAACCATCGACAAAAAAATTTTAGTTTTTGTTTGCTCTGGAATAGCAGTGCGGCCACTTTTTGGGAATACTCGTACAAGTCCACTTTCCTCAAATTTATGAATAATTTTAGATACAGTATCACGTGCTATAGGAGTTATGTCTTCCTATTTGTTATTAAATATTTCACATACCTCTTCGTGTGTTCGTGTCCTACAAATAATGTCGTAAATAAAACATACTAAAATTTCATAATATTATGGTATTACCTGTCACCACATCCTTTTAGTATTAAAATTTAAATTCTTTGACGCTCTGTTAAAAGTACCATTGTATTTTACTCTGATTTTTATCGCTGGTAAGCCTATTTTCAAAAAACTATCACGACATACCTACTATCAGTAAATCACGACGTACCTACTGACAGTAAATCCTACTTGATTTAACAAAGTGAAACCGATATTCATATCATGTTCATCAGTACAAAAACAGCAAAGACTTTAACAAATACCAAGTGTCCCATTTTATTTTCTCTTTATGTTAAGGTAGTTCCGCCATGAGACAGTTGAATTAGGAAATTTGGCATACGTATTGTTCAACATGTGAACAACACCTCTATAAAATTTTAACAAGTTTCACCATCCCAAACTCGAGATATATATAATTGCAGTTGACTCAATTAACACGTAACATATGGACCATGCATAGGCAAACAGCACATTATTAATTCTACGAGGAGGAGCTAGAGCAGGATATCACAGATATTGTGAAAAAAAATCAAAGTGATTGACCATCTAGTTTGACAGATATAATCAAAACTACTCTCGTTATTCAAAATAGTTCACGGGGAAGTGCACAGCCTAAAGGGGGGGGGGGTCGTAGAGAAATGCGGATTGTGCCAGGGGACTTTTTAAAGAAGGACGGGGGACCATTTGAGGGCTGAACGCGAAAAAAAAAAACTCCTCCTAGTTGACCCCATTGATTTTAACGTTACCCCCCCCCAAAAAAAAGAGTACTACAAAAAAGTCCATTGAAGTTTTATCGAAAAACGATCATGTTTTCCCATGACGTATAATTTCTAGTGAGGGGGGGAGGAGGGGGCCCGGGTCTGAAATTTATGTTTTTGCTGCGCTTTTTGGGGACATCAATTTTTTGAGTCGCCGACTTTCTACAAAGAAGAAATTTTCTAGAGTCGATTGGGGGGGCTAGCGCCCCCCTTCAAAAAAATTTTTTTTTCGCGTTTCAAATCAAGTCTTGAAATTTTTTGATTCCGTCGAAAATAATATTTTTGTCTTGTAGCGGAACCACCTTAATATCAACAATTGCAATAAAAATATTTTTTATAATTTCTTAAAATTAATGGTCAATATTGGCCATTAACAGTTTGTATGCTGTATCGGCAATAAAAAACTGTAACAGAAAATTGTAAAATATACGGGTTGTCCCATTAAAAAATAAAGAAATTGTTCGTATATCTCAGAAGCTGTACATTTGGCAACGTCGAAAATATAAAATTTAAAATCGATGGTCCATCTAATATACATAACCAAAATTTTGTTATTGTATCTTACGGGGTGTCAAAGATATCCTCATGTTTCCATACTTTACATGCGCACTGTATATATGGATTCTAATAAAACAATCTGACCACAACACTAGGTTCTTTTTCACAGCATTTACAGTATGTTCGGATCCTTTTCAAATTCCTTACAATGTGCCATCTGTGGGTTTGCTTCAGTTTCATAACAATTTTCACATAGTTTTGGTTTTTGATATCTTTTGCTTCCAATTCATGACATGCACAATGCTTTCGTTTTGTCTTTTACGTGAATTTTTCCACGCAGAAGAGGAATTTTGAAAAAAAAATCATGTGAGCCGTTACTAAACATATAACACTATTTTTGCGCACCGTAGCCTGTATGGTATTTTTTTATACAATGCAGTAGCGTAGTATAATCGATTTTGTAACAATATGTTATAATAATTCTCGCTCTTGGCCCTTAGCGATCCAACTTCGATCGAGAGATCGTGTGTTCTGAAGCTTGTCAGCCATTGAGTAAAGAAATAGAATTTGTTCATGTTTAAATAACAAATGAATTAGAGCATCTTCCTTTCTTCTGCGAAAGTGATTTCAAAGCAGTGAGTTATAGTGTGATATCGAAGTATGTAGGAATATTTTTGACCAATTTAAATATATGTCATGTTCAAATATTTTCTAACGAGAACGTGGGATATTTCTTCATGAAGTTCAGTCATCTTGATTCATCAATAGCTTTTGCTCAGTAAACAGAAATTAAACCTATTCAGGTCAAGCTGATAATTGATTCCAGCGCAGTACCATATTTATTTTTCAAATGAGTTCAGGTGAATTATAAATATCACATGTAATATTATCGAATTGAATCAAGATATCTGTGTTCAACCTCATCTGTTTTGATTGTTTTCCCTGATAAGGGTTCATTGGGGTTAAAAGAGGGTTTCTCAAATATCATGGTATCACTTACTTAAATAATTATTACTCCCATCAGGAAATGATAGTATAATAAAATAATGAATGTGTTACTCTTAGTAAACTGTCTTTTTATTTTAAGTTCTATTTTTAAGCCTTTTTATGACTAGTCCTACACAATGTACCTTTTGATTGTCTTACAGGATAATAAAATATTTATTTATTTTATTTACACTGCATTTGGATATATTAAGAAAGTCATTATAAAGACAAGAAAAGTATAAAATACTTCAATAATAATTGTTATCGTTGATTATTTTGAGACTGCTTACCGCCAGATCTTTTCACAGTCCCATGATGATAACTCTCCAATACCAAGTCGAGTTCCGCGATAGCTTGCTCGTGCCCATAATCTATGGGATTCGGAGAGCTATTCCTGTACTTCTTCTTATCCTCCTTAGAATGCCTCCACGGACCTCTCATCATATCCAGCTTTTCCTTCAGCCATGCTCCCCCGTTGTTTTTTTCCTGATTACCGCCATATTTATTGTAATCGGCGATGAGCCAATCCTCCGTTTGCGAACACCGAGTTTGTTTTTTGTGGCGCCTGACGGGCGTGAACACGTTCGGGCATTCCGGATAGCTCATCTTCAGGGTGGTTATGTTGATGACGTCGCTGGAATCGCTGTTCAGGACTTGCATAGCTTCGTGTGCACTTTCAACGTCATCCATCGATTTGTCATTGATCTGAGAAGGTAAAATCTGGATAGAATACAGTGAAGACTAAAGAACTGCACTTGTTATAACGATGTATCGTGAACAAGGCACTTTGTTAAGTTCATTTGTTGGTAAGTTGCAACTATCATAAAAAATAATAACAGACTGTGACCCATAAATCTTGACACGAGAAAACCAACAATTGTAGCGCTAGATACCCTCAATTGTGGTTGACATAGTTAGATCTCAGTATTTCTTTGCCAAGCTCAGAGTCAAAAATCTTTTCACACTACCCGAATGGTCTCAACAACTATTTATCCCAACTTGAGCCGAAAAAACTTACTCTGAGAACCCTATCGCCGACCGTCAAGCTTTTATCCCTGGCCGCCAAGCTACCCTCGCTAATTCTGTTGATGTACACGCCCATTTTGAGAGATAAGCCGTGGCATCCAGGAACAAGCCTTGCCGTATGGATCCATTTTGTCACCTGATCGTCGGCCCCTTTGACTTCGTTTCTAACAGACCTATTAGATATGATATAAATAATAATGTAAACAGTTGAAAATACGATAATAAAATAGAAATTAAATTAATAAAAGTGTCCAAAGGATGAGAGTATTCACAATATATATATATATATATATATATATATATATATATATATATTTCAACGCACCTGTTCCTCTTCACTAATACTCTGGCGAGTGGCATGCTAGAACGAATTGCTTCGGTGACCATTCTCAAGGATGCTTGGCTGCAATCGACATCATTCACCCTCAGGATACGGTCATTTTGAAACAGTTTGCCTTCAGCTGTCGATCCCGTAGCTACCGAGGCAACATATACGAAACCATTACCTAACGAGAGAAAGATCAAAGTAACACAGAGAAATATCTATTAGTCGTTTCTTATGACAAATTAGTCACTAACTGAATATTTCGGTGGATACAGTAAGTTATCAGGGCAAATTAGTATATTATCTTAATTTTTATTTTCTAGATTAATTTTCCATTTTAAACTTAACATTGCCAAGAAAAGAGTGACAGCTTTTATTTCTGCTCAACGACATAATTTGGTTATGAAATTATTTTGCCATCATGCCTAAAAACAGCAGTTACAAAAGTGGAAACAGTGACGATCTGTCGAATTATCGCCCAATTTTCCTACTACATGTTCTTTCAAAAGTTATAGAAAAACCTGTAAAATAAAGCTCCTGTTTCTGTATGACTATAACATTCTGAGCATCTCTCAAGAGCCAAACGGACACTATTTGGGTATATCTGTTGTGGCAGTATTCTGTGATCTTTCGAAAGCATTTGACTGTGTCAATCACGGATTACTGCTCCAAAACCTACAACTACCAACAACCTACTACAACATTATGGTTTCAGGGACAGGAGTTACAATTGGTTTGAGTCATACTAGCAGAAAACAACTTGTGAAGATGAAAGAGGCTAACTTTGAATTGTCTTACATAAAAAGAGGCTTGGTCCAATATTATTCCTATTATATGTGAACGACATAGTCAGTAGCCAGTATTAATATCCAAGGAAAATTTACAATGTTTGCTGATGATACAACACTAATGTGGAAGGAGCCTGATATTGATATACTAACGTCAAACATGGAACATGATTAGAAAAAAGAGATGAAACACTGGTGATCAATCCACCTTTGAATCAAAGAAAACTAACCTAACTTTCAGATTCATGCACCAATCTCTAATGTTAGACACAAAACCCCATTGAAAATAAACCATCTACAAAATTTCTCGGCATACACTTATTTACATTTATATCCAAAAGATTGTCTTCGCAATGATTAAAAAAATTAACCAAGTTGTTTTGAATAAGTTGGCAATCGTTTGAAGAAGTAACTTCACTATAAAATTTTAGATCATCAGCATACAGTAAAAATTTAGTGTTTTGAAATGTGCAGGTAACATCATTAATAAATAAGCAAATTGGACCAATATGGGATGCTTGGGGAACACCAGTTACTTTTATTACGTTTGGTTCACTGTCGACATTTTACATAAGAGAGTTATAAGGCAATCCTGGTTTCAAAAGTGTTTACAGTTGCGATATAAAAAAAAAGACGTGAAAATGGTAATAGAATAAAAAAAATGCGAATGCAAATAGGGGGACTCTTCTTCTTTTATTAACCATTTTTTTTCCAAGCCTGATTATACTGGCACCTTGTTCGATGGAATGTGCTTTTGCTCAATATTACCTGAAAAATCTCGTCCTCCAGCAAACTCCAACCCCTCCTCATCTGCCGATGTGAGTTCCAGCTCCACAACTTCAGTATTCCCCCTGGAATAGTCAACGTGATCGTAACTCTGACACGGCCTATTTTCGCCGGCGCAATCGATGTGCGATTCGAGTGTCTCTCTCAGTGCCTTAGTTTCTTTGACCAATTCGTTGCGTTGCTTCTTGACGGCATCAGATTCGCGAAGGGATTCGGCCAGTTCTGAAACAGCCCTGTCGCGTTCCTTACGCATGTTATCACAGAGGGTGCGAATACTCTCGCGTTCCAGCACGATCTTGTCACGTTCACTGAAGGCCCAATCACGACGACCTAAAAAATAGCAAAATGAAAATAGCAAATGTGGGAAGATATGGTCACTATCCATACTACATAGTTACATAATTAAATTGGAAAGAAAAGTTCAAGATCATCTACGAACATTAGATATTTAGCCTGTAGAGGGACATCACCTATGTCATTCACGGAAAAGTTGAATAACAGTGGGCCACAATGTGAACCCTGTGGTACACCAGATGCAACAGGAATTTTATAGGAAATATAATTATTTATTCTAACTCACTGATGTCGATTAGTTAGGAAACTTCTTAACCAGTTCAAAATGTCAGTGCCAAAGCCTTCAGATTTTGATTTTTCTATTAGTACTAAATGGTTCACTGTATCAAATGCCTTAGAGAAGTCAGTATAGATAGAGTCAATCTAGATTTGATTCATCTATTTGTAGCTATCCCTTATATTGTACTTGTCATCATCTTGTATTTTAAGTTGTATAGTCTGTAGTTTAGTTTAGCACTTATACTCATTTTTATGTGCTCGAGTCGTATTCTATTAATATCTATTAACTGTATTCATACAAAAATTTGTTGATTGTATTTATTGTAATGGGGATGATTACTTAGTCGAAGAAATCGATCCGTAGTTACTGTAAATGTATGAAATTATTAATGAAGTAATAATGATTACCTTTTGAAACTTCAGCTTCTTGAACTGCTTCAGCAAGCTCCGTTTGAGCTTTATCCAGACTTTTTCTCAGAGATTCCAATTCTTGGTTGGCTTGATCCAAATTATCCAGGCGCTGCCTTTGACTGATGAAATTGTGAATCATTAAACATCCGGTATATTTCAATGTGAAAAATTGGATATACTAATGTTTGTATTCTTACTAAATACCCTAATTTATGCATATTGTAAACCTCTGAATATTGTTGTTTTGTAATTATAGTAATTTTTTCGACCAATGAAATTTATATAATGATTGGTGAAGCCCATCACCAAATTAAGCAAACCCAGGAGGGCGTCTCTTCAGCTGGGGGACGCGTGGAAAGTTAGTTGATTCCAAAGAGTGGATTGAAAAGGGTCGATTCCGCGGGCTCGAAGCGACCACTGGCTACTAATGAATACCAACAGATACATTTTTATTCGAAATAATAGGCCGGCGCGAGAAACGTTAGAATTATTGAGCAGAATGTTGTCGATATTTTGTCTTGAGTGACGTTTCCAGCACTCAGAGTCGACATTGTATTAAAATACGGAAATTGCGGCGAGTATCAAGTGTCGATAGGGATGATATACGAAGGTAACAGAAAATATCTTTGGAATTACTGGAGGATGGGAAAATCAGCCAGCTATGGAAGGAAATTTATAGCATACTTGGTGAGTTGCGATGCTTTAAGTAACTATGAAATGACCTAGTGCAAAGCTTGTATTAGATTTCGAGGGTGAACGTTTGTGTATTTGAATACGGGAACAGTTGAACATTCAAACAAGTCATAGAAACTCTATGAGATAAATTTTACAGCGCGTGACGAAAGAATTTTGGCATACCGGAGTATGTGATCATTATTTTGAAGTAGTTGGTTTTGTTTTATCTGATAATAGTTTTGATTTATTCCCTATATTCTACCTTACGTTTTATTTTGTTGATAAACTTTTGGGTTATAGCATATTTTTGAATTCATTAAAAGTGTTAAAAAAAGTGTTACGTTTTTTTTACAGGCATTCAAATTTAGGGGTTTAACTGGTGGTCAGCTACTAAGGTAGACTACAGATATATTGATGGAATCACCTTTTGTACAACAAGTGGTCTAGGGGTGAAACAAATTATAGAAAATTGAATTTGACTGCTGACCACTAGAATTCACACTGATTTCGAATTCAGATAGTTGTTAGAAAAGAGGTTTGAAGCTCTCATTACTACTAATTTTACCTGAAATTCAAAAATTATCACTGCCAGACAAGGCACAACCAGAAGAAAAAAGTTTAATCAATTCTAGTGTAAACTCTTCGAAATGTCAATAAAAAGTCAATATCAAAATAGATCGATAGGCCTTTCCTTACCTAAATGATCGAGCATCTTCACGCAAATGTTCCTTACAGCCCTGCCCGTCGCCGATGGCCCCCAAACTATCGATTAACCGCCCTCGGGACTTCTTGGTCTGATCGCCCATGATCAAACGTCCGTCTTCGGACGCAGCGCCGAGATCGCCGAATTTTTCGCGCAGATCGTTGCACTCTTTCAAAGCTTTGTCGCGTTCGTGCAGAGCGCTGGAGATTTCCCGCCTCAGAGATTCAAGCTGATAAGTGAGATTCCGTTTTTCCTCTTGCAATTCTTGGTTGCTGACATCAAGCACTTTGATTTTTTTCATCGCCTCCGATAGGTCGTCGCTCAGTTTTTCCATTTCCTTGTGGACGGTGTGTCTTGAATGTGAATGGAGCATGTTAGCATAGGAGGGGGTAGTTGCCTTTATTTGTTCACAAATTTTATACAAAATGCAGGAGAGATACATGAAATATATCCAACTAATAAAAACATTGATGTTAAAAAAATAAACATAAAATATGCATTGGATAGCCTAATACAATCATATTATAGCAAAAAAAAAACTGAAAGCTATCGGTATCAAAGGAACTGTACTAAAATGGTTTGAGGACTACTTAAATGGTCGAAGACATGTTATTACCATGATTATGATATTATATATAAAATATAAATTCAAATAATACATAAGACTGACCTTTCACTCATAATCAGAGTATATTCCGCAGTAGTAGCGTTTCTTTCATCAGTAAGCCTTTTGATATCCTTGTTAGCTTTTATAGTGACATTCACTGCCTCTTCGTATTGTTGCTGCAATTTCTGGTGGGCCTCCCTATATTTAGCGTAATCCTTGCACAACTTCACCAGTTGCTGTTTGAGCCCGGCTATATCTCTTTGTGCCTGACCCCTTTCTTGACCAAGGGCCTAAATTGTACAAAATGAAACATGAAATTTTGATTTGGGTGAAATTCAGATTTTTTTTCATTGGAATAACGCCAAAGATATCAATAGGGTTGAAAATGGGGTTTGAAACAAAACAGATCCAAAATGTCTACTTCCATGACAAAAAAAAATATATTTATTATGAATGGTAGTGGTTTCATCATATATGGTTTCTTGGGGTTAATAAAAGTGTTATGTTGAAAAAAAAGAAAATGTAATTTTAATTGAATATGAGATAAAAAATGTGCACAAAAAAGTGATATTTATATTTTTTTGTGAAATTAATTTATGAATGTGTCTGTGATAGCCTATATCACCTTTGAAAGAACTACAAAACTGTTACAAAAAATCAACTCGTGCTGATAATTTCCATGACTATTTTAGTTTCTATAAAAATTAGTTATTCTCATATTTATGCAGACACATTAAATTTGTTTTTTCAGTATAATTAATTATTCAGATTGTGGAAGCAAACTTGTCCAAAATTAAAATTACAAGTTATTTATTGGACTAGAACAATAAGCAGTACAGGCATTATTTATTTACATATTTAATTTTTTTTTCATATTAGGATTATGAATAAATCAGATTTATTTAATATATGTTATAGGTTCAGATAGCTATAGAAATATCACAAAAAGGAAAACTCCCTATATTTATCTGTTAAATAATGGCAGGAACACAGGCATTGTATATTTTAATTGTCTTGAAAAATGACGAATATTTCATTCTAATTTTATTTTAAGGTTGAGACTAATTTGCCAGTTAATATTGAATTAATATAACAATTTGAGTGCCCGTCATTTTATGTTTTCATTTACAAGCAATTTAATCAAAATACCTCGCACTGTTTCGCCAGACGAGCATTCTCATCTTGAGCCACCTCCAGTTTGGACAGGGCTTGAGAATGGGACATGAAGAGGGCTTCGGAGGCATTTCCATTGCGTTCAGCCAGTTCCTGGCACATACGTTGGTTATCACTCTGCAGCTGTTTATTTTCATTGAGTAGTTCCGCATATTTGGTGCGAAGAGATGCAGAGTCTTGAGATGATACTTCTAACTGATTCATGACAGCTCGGTGCTGTTCACGGTAATAATCTAGGTCCTAGAAGTAATAGATGAAATTATTAAAATGAAAACCAATCCAAAATATTGGAAAATTTCATCTTTGATGTATTAACACATATGATCAAAATAATTGAATATTGGGATATGCCAATTGAAATGAACATCTAAATAATTATCTCCCATTCGAGTTGTTTACTTACGCTTAGTGCATGATCACATCTCCTTCTCGATGTACTCAATTCATTGTTTGTTTTTTCGATCTGTTGCTTGAGCGAATCGTACTCTCTAGTTGGAAAATTTCTGGATAAGGTGCCTGCAGAATTTGAATATGTGAATAACTATCACTGGATAAAATACTTTTGAAAAAGAGACTCGACAACAAAAATAGAAAGCCTAGTACACATAGATTATACTTGTGGTAAAATAGTTAAAAAAATTGGTGTTTTGCGTAGGGTGAGTAGATATTTGACATTGTATTCTAGGAAGTTGATTTATAACACAATTATTCTACCTCATTTCAATTATTGCCCCACAATTGTATACATGGCAAGTCAGAGTGAAATAGAGAGATTGCAGAAAATGCAGAATAGAGCCATTAGAGTTATATTACGGTGTGGTTATAGAACTTCGGTTCAATCTATGTTACACACCCTGAACTGGTTGGCTGTCAAATCATTCATAAAGTACAATGTTATGGTATTCATCCACAAGATCAACATAAACACATGTCCTCAATATTTAAAAAATATATTAGTAAAATTCAAAACTGTTCATGACTATGATACTAGAGGTAAAGATAATTTTGTTGTGAAGCAAGCAAAGAAAACACAGACACAGCGTTCAGTATTCTACAAAGGTGTGGTGGAATATAATAAACTAGGAAACGAACTGAAGATGAGTCCACTGAATATGTTTAAGAATCATGTCAAGGATTTTATCAGAAGTGAACATATTAATGTAATATTATAATTGTGTAGTGACATATTATATATGTATTGTTGGAATGTATAGCGAAAGGCTAAATAAAATTACTTCTACTACTACTACCTATTTTTTGACAAATAAATACAGTTGCACAAAAAATATTGTATGATATAAGTTATATAGGTCAGTGACAATTGCGACACAACGCTGCACTGCTTCCTAACAAATCCGGATTAAATCGGACAGAATGCGGAATGGCCTATAGGAGAAACGAGATTACTGTGATGGATTGTGTGCAATAGATTTGTGTAGTGTCGTTTTCTTGCACAAAATATCGGTTTAAATCCCCTCTCAATTTCATCACAATGTCATACAGCGTCATCTTTGCCATAAAAAACTCATTTAGTAGTATTTGCTGTGCCGCGCGATGTAGATGAGTAATGAGTAGATGTACAATTTTTCGAGTTACTTTTTTCCAAAGATACTTAATATTGTCAATAAAAGAAATTTTCTATGGTTTTTTACTTTGTTTAAAATTTTGACTATATATTTTTGCAGACGACTACGTAACTTTTAGAACGCCGATAGACGTTCTGTCCTTATTTTGAGTAATTAGTTGTCTTAAAAATGGCACAATGTTTATCGGCGTAAAAATTCAAAACCTGTAAAAATACACAAAATGTTTTTTTTAATGTTCCTATAACAAATAACATAAAAAAATTCCAGGTTATTACGTCATAATTACAAAAATCTGTTTGTGTCACAGCACAAACGATTTCGGATTTCCCTGTGTCATTCAACGTGTTAAAAAACGGGGGGGGGGAGGTCCAGGCAAATGATTAAAGTATCACGTATAAAGATGGTAGATTAGTCCATATTACTCAAAGTGAAGTGGATAGAAAAATAGATAGAATCAATAGGGGGGGAAGAAGGGGGAACTCCAAGTTAATTAATTAATAAATATCCACGAAAACAATATATATATATATATATATATATATATATATAATATATATATATATATATAGCTTTTGTTTTGCTATACATTCCTACAATACAAATCAATTATAATACATCAGTAACTTCCTTTTTAATTGTCTGCGGGAGCTTATTGTAAATCCTTACACCATAGGAGATGGGACCCCTGAGAGTTACAATCAAATTATTTCGAGGTGTTTTTAGATGGTGGTTAAATCTCGTTGAATAACTGTGATCATTGCTATGAGTGCTAATGCTTTTTTTATTTTTAAATATGTAACACGATATTTTTAGAATATACAGGCAAGAGAGAGGAAGTATTTTCAGTTTGGCAAATAATGGTCTACATGATTCTCTCTGACTTTTATTCAATAATGTTCTAAGGCATTTTTTCTGAAGTACAAATAATTTCTGAGCTGCTGATGCTGAACCCCATAATAAGATCCCATGTGAGTCGCGACTGAATTTCAGCATAATAAAATATTTTCAGCACAGACAAGTTGAGAACTCTTCGTAGGCATTTCAGTTGGTATATTTTGCTGTTTAGTTTGGAAATTGTTTCTCTGATATGGATTTCCCAATCTAATGTATCATTCATAGTTATGCCTAAAAATTTTATGTTTTCGCGTTGTTTTAGATTCACTTCTTCCATTCCATTTTAATTTCTGTTTTCAATCCTCTTTTGTCTAGAGTGAAAAATTAAAAAAATTGTTTTACCAGAATTGACATATAGTTTATTTGTTGAGAACCAAAGTATAATTCTTGTCATCATCACAGTTTTGTTGGATGGTTTCTAAGGAGTCTTTTGCTACCAAGCTCGACAAATCATCTGTGTAAAGTGTTAGCTTGTATTCATCTAAGTATTTAACAATATCTGCTATATATAAAGAGAATAATATAGGGGCAAGGACACTTCCCTGCGGTACCCCTACATTTACCGATTTCAAATCTGAACAGTGCATGCTGCTTTGACCATCGACCTCACTGTGAGATATCTGTACATATTGCTTTCTGCCATCAAGATAAGATCGAAACCATTGATGTGTATTTCCTCTGATCCCATAAATCCAAAGCTTTTCTAATAATTGATCATGCGGAACACAATCAAACGCTTTGCTCACGTCGCAGTAAATTCCAATCTTTTTTATCTAATTCCGTTAATATGTCTTTATATGTTTGTGTTGATGCTGTTGTGGTTGATTTGGATTTTCTAAATCCATGTTGTTCATCTGGTATCAGATTAAATCTTATAATAAAAGAGGTTAACCTCTCTAACATACAATACTCAAATAGTTTTGCAAACACTGATGTAAGAGACAATGGTCTATAATTCTGTGATAGATTTTTCGCATTTTTTTATATAAAGGGATCACCTTTGCTACTTTTAAAGATTCGGGGAAAATTCCTGTTTCTATCGAAAATGGTTTAACTAAGTCTTCCTTAAATTCTTCAATGATATTATTAGGCAGATCATCGGGACCAGATGAACGCTTGTCTGGTAAAAATATATTTGATTTCTAATTCTGTATATGGGAGTACCACCATTGAAATCATGATATTTCTCTGAGTAGGGGCAACATTCCCATCTACATCTGGTATATTATGTACAACTTTCTTTGGTGCATCAATAAAGAAATGATTAAAGAAGTTTGCTACATTTACAGGTGAAGTGATCTCATTTTCATGTATCAGCTTAATGTTAGATTTGGGTTTGGATTTACCTTTCAGTTCATTTATAATAGACCAAGAAGTTTTACTTTTGTTTTCGGAGTTCTGAATTATGTTTTCATAGTGATTACGTTTACACTTTTCCACAATTTGTTTGTGATCACTTTTCCTGATTTTATAGTGTTCTCCTCGTATTGGATACTTTTTCTGAAGGATATATAGATCTTTAAGCTCCAACTCTTCAAACCTGGTTTTGATTTTGTAGTGGAAATGCATTAAAAAGTGATTTTGAACAATGCTTTCAAATTTGATTTGTTGAAAATATAAACAGGATGTTCATAAAATCAGATGTGGAATCATATGCGACTGAAAGATAAACTTTAGTCACTATCTTCCATCGTCAAGATAACCTCTTGTGGGGTATTCATGTTGAAAAGGGAAACATTCTCAATTGAATATTGATAGAAAGATTTTTCTGTGAATTGAAAAATCCACGATTAAAATGAAGTTATTTTTTGTGAATGTCTAACAGAAAACAACTACTTCCTCGGCTAAAGCCACGCTGGACATTGAACTACATCTGATACATATTCTGAAAAGGCCCTAACTCAAAAGAAAAAATCTGAAAATTTGCATTTTTATTCAGATAGCTATTTGATTTTCTATACCAGTCTTAATTAAGAACTCATAAAGATGAATGAGGCAAAGAAGAATGTTTTCCAAAAGAGGGTACTCACCAGAAATCATTCGTAACATTGACGCAGGAGAGACATCGCATTCACTAGGTCTTCAATACATTTTTGTCGACGAAAATCTATTTCACGCTTCCACGATCATCAGGAAGACCGGAAGAAATGGGAAACATATTTTCAAGAAGCAATCTCACTTTGCAAAGATGGAAGAAGTTAGAATCATTTCTTTTGGAGAGACACTTTGAAATTAGTGTTTTCTGACATTAAAACCTGTCATGGGGTATAATAGATTGATTTGTTGAAAATATAAACAGGATGTTCATAAAATCAGATGTGGAATCATCTGCGACTGAAAGATAAACTTTAGCGGGAGTAGTTGTTTTCTGTTAGACATTCACAAAAAATAACTTCATTTTAATCGTGGATTTTTCAATTCACAGAAAAATCTTTCTATCAATATTCAATTGAGAATGTTTCCCTTTTCAACATGAATACCCACAAGAGGTTATCTTGACGATGGAAGATAGTGACTAAAGTTTATCTTTCAGTAGCAGATGATTCCACATCTGATTTTATGAACATCCTGTTTATATTTTCAACAAATCAATCTATCATACCCCATGACAGGTTTTAATGTCAGAAAACACTAATTTCAAAGTGTTCTCCAAAGAAATGATTCTAACTCTTCCATCTTTGCAAAGTGAGATTGCTTCTTGAAAATATGTTTCCCATTTCTTCGGTCTTCCTGATGATCGTGAGCGTGAAATAGATTTTCATCGACAAAATGTATTGAATACCTAGTGAATGCGATGTCTCTCCTGTCAAAACTCGAAGAGAAAACCAAAGAGCTATCTGAATGAAAATGCAAATTTTCAATTTTAGATTTTTCTTTTGAGTTAGGGCCTTTTCAGAATATCTATCAGATGTAGTTCAATGTCCAGCGTGGCTTTAGCCGGGGAAGTAGTTGTTTTCTGTTAGACATTCACAAAAAATAACTTCATTTTAATCGTGGATTTTTCAATTCACAGAAAAATCTTTCTATCAATATTCAATTGAGAATGTTTCCCTTTTCAGCTTTCAAATTTATTGTATTTGTCATTACAGGTTTTTTGTTTGTTCTTTCTGCTATAGTTTCTACCTACCTTTATGTTTTTCCTGTCAGCATATAAGTTATGATTCACTTTTACTGTGATGTATCTATGATCTGAGAGAGGAGTGTCTTTGACTCTGCTCTCTGCCTCAATATTAGAGAAAATATTATTGATTCTTGTGCAAGATTGTGCCGTTACATATTGGGCAAAAATATCTAATACTTCCTCTATCTCACGGGATGTTTAAAAGTCTATATTGAAATCTCCTGTAATCCACAAGCAAACATTTACAGTAAAAATTCCATCTAGTAACTCTTGAAGTTTTGTACAAAAGTTTTGGAAGTTTCCTGCAGGCGACCTATATATAGTTATAATTCTGTGACAAGAAGTCATATTTTTGTATTCACAACCACAGTATTCAAAGTCTTTCTCAACATTCAATTTACTGACACACAAGGGAGTAGTCTCCAATCCATTTTTCGCCCACAGAGCAGTTCTGCCACTCCTGTATATCTCGCGACAATAAGAATGTACCACATGATAGCCATTAATTGGGAAATTACTTACTTCAAATTCTTTTAAGCAAGTTTCTGTGACCGAAATAAACATAGGATTTTCATTGTTCAGTTCTACCTCTAGTACGTTCTGCTTATTGTTAATACTTTGTACATTTAAATATAGAATAAAGTTTATATTATTATTTCCAACGTCGTCAGGATCTTTTACTTTGGTTTCTTCTTGGTTACTACTTATAAAAAAATATTTTGATTGTCTCGTGATCTTCCTTCATATTGTAATAAACTCCCTGTACTTTCCTATAGCGCAGTATTCACGAACACGTTTCTAGACTTCAGAGATGGTATCGTTGGTGTATTTGATAAATATTCAACATATCCCCATAATTAACGCAAATATACCACATGGTTATGAATCGAAGTTACAAATACAAATACTTTATTCGTCACTTGAATCTATCATACAAGTTATAAAAATATAAAATATACAAAAGATTATCGGACTAGTCAAAATTTACAATAAAAAAATTACAATTAGATAGATAGCACTGTAGTATACCAGTTATAAAACATAAGAAAAGTAAACGAGTACAGATATAAAATATAAGTATAAATAATATAATAGCTTAATGTCATTAGGATTCTAAAAATTCATCAGCAGAATAAAATGCATTGCTCAACAGATAATTTGTTAACTTCTCTTTAAAGCTTGTTTTATTTTCTATATCACCAAAGAGATTTTGGAATTTATTGTAAAATTTTATTTGTTGGTAATTATGTGAGTTTTGACTGACCGTGAGTCTGGAGTAAGACTGATGGAGCTGATTGCGTCCACGGGTTTCATAATTATGTAAATCACTTTGTTTCATTACAGTATTATTATTCCTTAAATTTATCAGCAAGTGATATATATAAAGCGATGGTAGAGTCATGATTCCCAATTCAACAAATAGGCATTTACAGGAAGTTCTAGGGTGTGTTCCCTTCATGCATGATAATATTTAAATGATATCAATTATATTAATGACTGTGACTTTCTCAATCTTTTTGCAGATGACACTCTTGTCGCAAGTTACGGAACTGACCCTGCAAGTATAGTTGTTAGATTGAATTGAATGTTAAAAAAACTTGAAATATACCTAGGAACTAATAAATTGAAATTAAATGTTACAAAAACTAAAGCCATGATTCTATGTAATAAACACAAACTAAAAAACATTAATTATGACAATCTACAGTTGGAAATTGAAAATGATAATATTGAATGGATGAGTGAGTTTAAATACCTGGGATTCATAGTTGATGACACTTTATCATTGAAGGGCCACTGCGAATATATTTGTAAGAAAATTTCTAAGAAACTATTTTTTTTGCCAGAGTTGCCGCCTTTCTATCTCTTCAGAGTAGAATAATGGTTTATAAAACACTAATCCAACCACATTTTGACTACTGTCTAACATTACTTTATGTAATGAATAAGAACGAGTTGCAGAAATTGCAAAAACTCCAAAACAGAGGTATGAGAATCATATTGAGATCCAATAGATACACACCAATAAAATCTATGTTGGAAATACTAGATTGGAACTGTGTTGAAAAAAGACTCTACTTCATGGCCATGGTCTTTATTTTCAAACTCACTAAAAATCTACTACCTGATTATCTAGACCCTTTCGTAACTTATAACAACGAGATACATAATTATATCACCAGAAGCACAAATAACTTTTATATTCCTAAAACACGATTGGGAAGTAGTACTAAATCTTTGTTTATCAAAGGATTGGATGACTTCAACAAACTACCCACTGAAGTAAAAAATAGTGTGTCCTTACAAATTTTCAAAAACCAACTGAGAAAGCTAATTCATCCATTAAACCAGTAAATATAATATCAACTAACAACTAGTCAGTATCCATACCCATCTGTAAATCTTGTTGTTTTCTTGGGATGGTTATTTTATATTATTATATTTTTTATCTTATTCTATTTTATTTTAAATTTTATTGTTACAATAATTTTAACTTTTGTATATCTATATGTTTGAATATATATATGTGTGCATGTGTGCGAACGTTTGTATGTGTGTTATGTATATGTATGTATATATGTATGTATATATGTGTGTATGTATGTGTAGATATTCGTAAACTTGATTTATGTGTTTACTATCATGCACTGTGTATATTTCTTTACTATCAATTTTTTATATTAGGACTTCCTACTTCAAATAAAGATTTCATTTCAATATTCTTTTTTGAAGAATGAAGACTTTATTTTCATGTGTTGAGGCGCCCCAGAATATAAGTCCATAGGATATAATTTACTGTACCAGACCAAAATAAGCAAGCCTCAAAACATTCATTGATACCGTGTTTCTCAACTGCCTGATGAGAAAACATAAGGAATTCAATTTGCAAACAATGTTGTCGATGTGTTTTTCCCATGTCATTTTCTTATCAAGTGTAATTCCCAAAAATCTAATGGAATCAACTTCTTGTATTGAGCGTCCATTTAATCTCACCAAACTATTGTAATTCTGACAACTGTTTTTAGTCATGAATGACATGAAAACTGTTTTTGCATCATTTATCTTTAGGCCGTTATATATACAATATTGATAGAACTCGTCTGCACTTAAATTTGCTTCCAACACGGAATTGCTGGTTTTGCCATTGGTTCCAAAATTAGTATCATCTGCATACGCTACAATGAGACTTGGAGTTTTACAAAAATCCCTCAAGTCATTCACAAACAGAATAAAAAGTAAAGGGCCCAATATAGATCCCTGAGGTACTCCAACCTTCACATTAACTACTTCAGATTTGGAATGATCAATGACTACTACTTGCTTCCTATCACTTAAGTATGAATCAATCCATTTATTAGCATTGCCACGAATTCCTATTCTATTTAACTTATCGATTAGTAGGGGATGATCAATAGTATCAAAAGCCCTACTGAGATAAAAAAATATAGTTACTGGGGATGACTTGCTGTTCAATGAATCATATATGAATGTTGTTAATTCGCTTATTGCAGTTGAGGTTGTTTATTCTTTCGGAAGCCGTGTTGATATGTGGAAAGATCAAAAGTTCCCAAAAATTGTGTTGCTCTCACATTGTAGCATCTCAAATAACTTTGCAATTTGACTTTGTATACATATGTTCCGATAATTGATGATGTCTTTTCTAGATCCCTTGTTCTTGTATATAGATTTAGATATTTTTAAACTGTTCGGATACTCTCCTTCGATGAAAGATATATTCACAAGGTATGATAGCGGTATGCCAACAATATTAGCTACTGCGTGAAAAATTCGACCGCCGATTTCATCAAGACCTGCGGCAGGTTTGGAGGATATTCTTTGAATCAAAGTAATTATTTCTGTAGGCGTTGTAGGATATAGAAATAGTGTTTTTTGTTTGTAATCAGTGAGTTTTAGGCCTGCATAATCTGGTCTAGCACAATGAAAATTCATGAAATGATCACTGAAAGCATTGGCAATATTTAATGGATCAGATGCGATATTACCATTTTCTAGAGAGACTTGATTTGGTATTTTCTTGTTTATATTATTTTTCCCCCTCCTTTCCCCAATGATTTTCCAGGACTCTTTAGATATATTATTAGCCCGGATTATTCTCTTGTCATTGTAAGTTATTTTGGTTTGTTTTAGTTTTTCATTGTATATCTTTTTGAAACTTTTGTATCTTTCTTTTATGATTTCATTACTTGTTGACTTGTAATTTTTTTGCAGTTCACATAATGTGTCATGCATCTGCTTCAGTTCATGTGTGTACCAAACGTCTTTCTTGTCACTTTTTACTCTTTTCTTTTTGAAAGGAAAAGCATTGGCAAAATGGTATATGAAAGTATTATAGAAAGCATCAAATTTGTCATTAAACTCATTTGCCATGTATAGCTCCGTCCACTCTTCATTCATCAAAAAATGTATGAAAGTTAGGATATTATTTTCACAGAAATCTCTTTGGAGAGTTGTATTCGATTTACTAATTCTATCCAGTTTTGTTTCCAAATAACAAACTTGAAATGTATGATCGGATAGGGGTGTATCTTTTATATGTGCATGTTTTGCTGTTAAATTTGTATACATGATGTCTATAAGAGTACTTGAGGAATTTGTTATACGAGTACAGATTGAGACAGTAGAGATTGATCTAAATTATATGTTTACATGGTGTTTCTGAATCTGCAAAAAGTTAAAATACTTTAACTTTATTGCGGCATATCTGGCAGCCAATTTGTTTGCAGAAAAATTAGGACATTCGGATGAGTATATTTTTGGCTCAAGTTTCAAGATTAATTTCAGATAAAAGTATAGTAGTGTACTAGTACATTTGAAGTTTTTTCTTGTCTTACCATTGCTTCCTCCACCGCTATCTCCATTAGCGGCCATATTTAATGCACCTTTCCTTCGTACACCTGTGCTCTATCCACATTCAGATGAAAACTGTGGATCTGTAAAAACATCAAGATTCGGTCAGAATACTCCAAAAATTGCAACTGATGGAAAATATATATTTTTTAATGCTCAGGAAAGTGTCAACAACTGAAAAACGTTTATTCCATTTGAATAAAACCACTCTCTCTTCACTTTAGAACTGTGCTTCTAATTTTCATAATTCATGTCTGAGATAGTTTTTCGAATATCTATAAATGTCAGGTGTAATTTGAAATATTTGAAACTATCACATCGAGGATACCCAACATATTTTATCGAGAGTAATATCATAAGTGCTAAGGGTATTGCTCAATTTTTTTTCAAATTTTCGAGAGAAAGCATTTTGCCTGGAAATGAGTGCGATTTGTGGTCTTATTATTTGATTAAACCACGAAAGCAAAGCTTGAGATTAATCTTTGATAATAAGGCAGCAAATTGTACAATTTAAATTTCCCATAGGAAACATGGTTGGGGAAAAATTAAAAAAAAAATGTGATAAAATCCTCTAGCACGAGTGAAACTGACAGATTAGGAGTGAATCTCGCAATTATACTTAAGCCAACAACACCTGACGGGTGTCACTTGGAAATAGTTATAGTGGTACCAACTGTTAGATTAGTACCAACTGTTGTTACCAGGTGGCGGTGATGTTAAAAAGAACTATTATTTTATATTACATTGTTGTCAATTTTGATTGATATCTAAAGACAATAAATAAGAGATCTCGCTCAAATGGTAAATGTTTTATATATATATATATAATTATAAATGATATTTATTTATATATATTTTTTTTAATTTTTTTTTTTTAAATGGATAATATCTGTTTTTTATTTATACAATTCTTTTCTTGGGAAATGAAAAATGAAAGCCATTTTGAAGAATGTTCTCTTAGATGTATGTGACTCTGTCGCTAGCACTTTCACTGAATCGTAATTCATCTGGTGGTCAAATTTATTCACATGTTCTACTAAAGCACATCTTTTTGGATGCAATCGGCAGTCACTTTTATGATAAATTATTCTGTTCGATAATGATCTTTGCGTTTGACCAATATATTGTTTATTACAACCATGACAAGGAATACTATAAATTACATTTGACATTGAAAGTAATGGAGTTTTATCTTTAACTTTAGAATAAATTGACATGATTGTTAGAACTGTTTTATATGACATTTTAAATTTTTCAGGATTGTGAAATAATCTGGAGAGTTTAGGAGTGATCTCTCTTATATATGGTGATGAAGTGAAAAAAGGTTGAGTAGGAGTATTGTTAGTTTAATTGTTGTTTGAGACAATGTTCGAGTTATTACTGTTTAAGGCTAGTACTTCTAAGTGAGACGAAGTATTATATAGAATGTTATTAAGTAATGTTCTTGGATATGAATTTTCTAAGAAAAGGTTAAAGAGAATGTTTAAATTCTGTTTATGGAATTTGGGATCTGAGATTTTCAGTACTTTTAATTTCATTTGTTTTACCAAGTTCACTTTTATAGACTGTTTGTGATATGAATGGTAATTCAGGTATCTTCCTGAGCTGCATGGTTTCCTATACCAATCTACCAGTAGCTTGTTTTCTGTTATGTCCGTATAAGCTTGGTATCAAGAAATGTTAAGGAATTTTCGCTGTTCTCAGTTTCAATTGTGAACTGGATATGAGGATCGTAGCTATTAAAAGTATTGAGAATTTCATCCACACCATCATTCGGTAATGCTAGTATAATATCATCAACATATTTTTTTATGAAGTTCAGATTGAAAGATAAAACTGGAATAACATTGTCTAACAAATCATCCATGACATACGCTGCTAAAATGGAGGCTCCCATTGGGGTACCAAAGGTTTGTTTATAAATTTTATTATTGAAAGAAAAATGTGTATTATCAAAAAGGAAAATCAACAATTCTAAAAATGTCTCTTCCTTAATGGTTCAGTAATTACTAATACAATCCCAATTTTTGTGTATTGCTCTAATACAAGCATCTAAATAAACATTGCTAAAAAGGGAGACGACATCTAAACTTGCCAGAACATAATTGTCTGGAAGCGCTGAATTATTATATTTATTAGTGACTTCAAAGGAGTCTTTTAATAGTATTAATTGTCAAAGTTATATGAGTTAGTTAAAATTTCTGTCAAAAAATAGGCTATCCTTTCAGTAGGGGCTCCTATATAAGCCACTAGGTCTTACTGAAAGGGTGGGCTTATGAATTTTGGGTAGAGAATAGAATTTTGGAGAAATACCATTATAGCATGTGTTTCTTTTTCATAACTTCATCAATTTGGTTTGTTGTAAACATGACTTTAATTAATTCATTGCCTTTTCTCTGAATTGCTGAGGTAGAGTCTTTCTGTAGTTCTACATATGAGCTACTGTTGATTATGATGTCATTGGATAGGTTGAGATATTGATCCTTGTCCATTATGACTGTTACATTGTTGAAAAAAACCAATAGTAATACATATTCAAGTGCGAAACAATATTGTTTAGCACTTGAATATGTATTACTATTGTTTTTTTTTTCATCTATTGTAGTCTCCCTGATGATGGAAATAAATATTTCCGAAAGCTTGGAAAAACCTTAAAGAGTTTATTTTTTCATTGCTGCTTACCCCAATATCCCTAGTTTTGTACCGTCAGCAAATACTTCCACACACACACACACACACACACACATATATATATATATATATATATATATATATATATATATATATATATATATATTATATATATATATATATATATATATATATATATATATATATATATATATATCTTTATATATATAATTCTACTGTACGTGTGTTGTCACTGCACTCCTCCTAAACGGCTGGACCGATTTGAATGAATTTTTTTGTATGCTTTTGGTTGGCGCCCTGGATGGTTTAGATTCACAAATCATCCCCCTAAATGTTAAGGGTGGTCCACCCCTTAGTTTTATTTTTTATTTTTTAGACAAAATGTTTTGTTTTTATTTTTTTATGATACAGCATTTAAAAATACATACAACCCTAAATTTTCACCCTTCTACAATCAACCCCTATTTTTTTGGCAAGATTTTTATTTTTATTTTGTCATGACTTAGAATAAAAAAATTCATATTACTCTTAATTCACCCTTCTACGATCAACCCCTATTTTTTTTTTTTTAGGAAAACGGGATAACGGGAATAACGGTATAACGAAAAAACGGGATGACAGGATAAGGGAATAACGGGAAAACGGAATAACGGGATAAATAAAAAACGGGATAACAGGAAAACGGGATAACGAAAAAACGGGATAACGGAATGACAGGATAAGGGGATAAGGGAAAAACGGGATAAAGAAAAAATGGGATAACAGGAAAACGGGATGACGAAAAAATGGGATAACAGGATAAGGGGATAACGGGGTAAAGACAAAAAGGGGTAACAGGAAAATGGGATAACGGGAAAATTTTCGGGAAAAACATTTTAGGGAACATAGAAATTTGGAGAGGACAACGTCTGTCGGGTCCGCTAGTATATATATATATATATATATATATATATATATATGAAAGGGAGGAATATCGAGGGGACTGTTAACAAAATGGAAGAAATTGAATGGACATAGCCCTCAAGGAGAAGTGTTAACCGTAGACACGTGTTTCGGGCTCTCGGCCCTCATCAGTACGGTGAAGAAGTGCAAGGATGAACAACACTTGGTAGAAAACGACAAATCAACGTAGTCAACGAACAGAAGTCAACTAACCGAAACCACAAATGTGCGGCTGGCTTCTGTTTGTTGACTCCATTGATTTGCCGTTTTCTATCAAGTGTTGTTCATCCTTGCACTTCTTCACCGTACTGATGAGAGCCTAAAACACGTGTTTACGGTTAACATTTTTCTTTGAGGGCTATGACCATTAAATTTTTTCCATTTTATATATATATATATATATATATATATATATATATATTGTTATGAAAATCGCCTATTTTAGACGAAAACTCAATTTTCACCAAAAATACGTTTCTTGGTTTTTGGACTATTGTAATGGGACACCCGGTACATTCGTGAAAGCAAGGTTAATTTTTGTTCAGTATGGAACACGTCATTTTTAAATTCAGTTCACCCTTGGTATTTTTAAATCCACAACTTTCACAAGTGGCCCCCATATACATTTCCAATTGTTCGCTGGAGACAGCCTGTACAAGTAGATAGTAAACGCGAATATTTTAGTAAAAATATTTCGAACCAGAAATCAGTGGGTTTCATAGGAACAAAGCAGATTCTTCGGAACGAAATTGGGCACGATTTGTTTAGATTTGGAAATGTTTATTTCCAGTCTCATGTCGGAGATTGTTTTGAATATTAGCGGCGCCGTTGTCCATTGATGTCGTGCAAGTGTCTGTTGCAAAAGTCAGCGTTTTTTTAACTGTCGGCTGGGCTGATTCAGACAAGGAAGCTTTTGTTTCGATTCAATGCCGAAAAATAGATTTGTGAAGAGGAGAGTCTGGGTTCGACGTTCACGGCGTGCAGACCTCGGCATGCTGAGGGTTTTCGCGGGTATTTCTCCTGAGTATGGAGAATTCCTGCATGGATTTTTGGATGGATCTTTTTCACGGACGATGAGACTGGTGCAGTTTCCGAATCGAGATCGTACATCGGATGTGGACCATGGATTTTTGGATTCGACGATTCGGTGTCACGACAAGGGATGATTTCGGCTGGCAGTTCTCAGATGGGTCGTTCGTTGGATGGAATAATGGTTTCTAGGATGGACGCAGGCGATTTTCTTCTCCTGATGTGTTACGAGAAGTTACTTCAGGGAGTCGCCTGCGATAAGTATATATAGGGTTACTAATCATGCCTTCTTTTTCAGGGTACTAATCAGTGTATTGTTAAAAGTTTTTCAGATCTGGGACTGCTGACACGCACAAATAAGTCATGCGGCTCTTCGGACGTATCTTGGTAGACTTTCTTGAATGAGGTCACAAGAATGGTCTAAATGGTCCTCGTTGAACTTGGAGTCTATCTCAAGTACGAGGGCTTGGGTTTAATTAGCTGCGCGTAAGAAGAGAAAGGGATTCTCAAACCGAGTTTCCGGCTCCCAAAAGGGGGTTCCTTGGGTCCATGTGTCCTTCCCAAAACTTTCCTGCACATAGGTTACCTTTCCTATTTTTCTTTGCGGATAGAGAGTTAAATGTAAATTTCCTGAGTTAGGATCGGTCTACGTTTTTCTACGCTCTCTATCCAAATTTAGTTTTGAAATCTCTCCTTCAAGTCGCTCCTGGACTTGCTCTTGTAAAGGTAGTATAGATAGATCAGGGCACCTGTGAAATCTCGTGAAAGGGAAAAATATTACGTTCAATATCACACCTCACTTGTCAATTAAATTTCTTAGGGCGAGTTTGTGTTCGTTTTTCGTTGTAAAATGGCAATCGAAACTTGGTACGATTGTCATAGTTTTTGAATTCGATTCTGATTGAATCATTTTTACTTTGGAGATTCGTTCTCAAGTAATTGTAAGCACTTTGCATAATTTCCGAGGAGCGTGAATTTGAACGTACATATTCGGTAGTGTGTCGTTTTTTGGGGATTTTAAACGAGTCTTCGCCCACTCGAAAAATAAAGGCTAGGGAAATATATTGTATTTCAGTTTAGGGATAAAATAACCTTGAGATGTTGTTTTCTCTTGGGGAATTTCCATAGTTTGGTATTTTCAAAATTTTCTAAAGGGAAATTTTTGGAATTAAAATTGTTTTCGAAATAACCGATCGGAGGCTACAATTATTGCGTTGAGAAAGAACACTCTCTCCTTGGACCGGCTGGAATCGAGCTTTTCTCGTTTCCAGAGGACTTACCAGATGTCCTAAGGTGGGGAATTCTATCGCGTTTAAACGAAAACTCTGTTCGTGGGGTTTTCCAAATTGGCGATAACTTTTTCAGAACTTTTCAAAATTTAGAATACTATATTTTTTAAACGAAATGTTACTGAGGACCGACCAGAGTGTCGGGGGTGGTGGCTTTGAAGCCTCGTTAGAATTTCATTAGCAGATGGAGCACAGAGATTCTTTCAGGGCTGGGCTCAGTACTCGGGGTGGGATAATGGGTTTTTATCTCATTCTGGTAAATTCATTCTAAGTCTTAGGTAGTACAAATTGTCTCAGGCGAGACAAGCGAACCCCAGACAGCACTAGTTGTATGTAGGAAGTCGAAATCCCTGATGAAATACATGCGTGAGCTGAGCGGTTTATATGGACAATTTTTCTATCGGTTCGAGATGGGAAGTTGGTCATATATTCATTTTGCGTTTGGTTTGATAATTGCGAGTCGCGATTCCGCTGACCGGACCGGACTTAGTAATTATTAGGACCCTAGCGGCTGCAGGTGTCATATAAGGTGGTACACATGACAGTACACTTTGTACATTTTTCTTGTTTACCGATCTGCACGACGGAAAAACAAGTGTCAGACAGTGGCGTAGTTGGTAGACTCATCCAAGGGGTTTATAATATACACAACAACCCACCCCCCTTTTTATGATATTTTGGGACAATATATATGTAGGTGGCGATATTTTTAATTCTTTCAGTTTATACATATTTTATCAATTATGTTGGTTGTGTTATTTTCATTATTATTCCTTGCAGTATGTTCATTATTATTTCACCCAGTATTGTATTTTCGGCATTCGGTAGGAATCGCCTTAGCTGGGGTTGGTTTTGGCGGAAATCAAGTAATAATATACTTTTTGACGTTGACGGGATATTTCAAGAAAGTAGAAGTTTTTCTTGGGAATATCAACTTATTAGAAAGACGAAAAGACGTAGTATTGAGAGTCGAGCCGCGACGGATATACAAACATTCCAAGAAACCAGAAGGGTTCAAACTTATTAAATAGGTACCAGAATATGGTGATGTACAAACTTCAGTAAGCTGTCAGTGTTCATGTTGATTCACAGTTTATTTTGAATAAACTTGTTCATTCACCCCTGGGAATATAATTCTCCTAGACAAAGAAATAAAAACCTACATATATATATATATATATATATATATATATATATATATCTCGGGTGTTTTTCAAAAGTGACTCACCTCTATAACTTTTTTGTTTCTACAGATAAATAAGTGAAATTCAGTTTGTAGGTATAATACATAAATAATCATTTTTTGACGTATTCAATTGTTTTCTATCACTTCAAGATTAACCGGAAATGACTCTTATTTTAAAAGGAACACCCGGTATATTTTTAATTATTTCAATAGAAAATCATATTGTGAGTACAATGATACCCCATTTGTCCCTTTTTGACATTTATCATCCCAACATTTTCAATTTTCAATCTAGAGTGTCATGAATGAATTAAAACGGTTAATTTTTAATCAAGTTGCCAGGGAAAAATAGTTTTGATCAAGTTTTACTTTTTATTTGTTTTACTGGTTCATTTAAAGTTTACAAAATCGTAATTATGATGTTTACTCAATTTTTTCAAATAGAACTAAGGTGGCTCATTACCATATCTAAAATGGGCATTCTGTTACGAACAATTTGATACCACACAATCGATATTTTAAATAAGCGTTTAATAACATAACTCCTAATAACATTAGCATTGAATTAACTAATAAACGACCATAATCACAATGCATAATGATGTCAAATTGTTTGGGCAAAGTGACATGATAAATCATAAGGTACCTTATGTGATTATCATTGAGAAAGTCACAGTAAATACCTAATTAGCTTGGTATTTTGAAAACATACTAAAACGTGACTATAAAATCTAATAAACTCCTTGTTCTAAATGTTCAATATGACCACCATGCTGATCTTGGCAAAGTTGTACTTTTTCTATTGTTGCTCTCACTACATTTCGTAGTTGCTCTGGTGTAGTTCTATTAATAGCTGTTCGTACTTTAATTTCTAATTCCTCTCGTGTAGATCATTTTTTATAGTACCCCATAGGAAAAAATCTAAGGGCGTTAATTCCGGCGATCTACTCAAAAAATAAAATCACATTAAAACGCTTAAAATTACATAAACTAAATTTTACCTTGGAGGCCATCTAGGCTATTGCCAAATGGCACAAGTTTGAGAAATAAATCTGGAAATTATTTTCTACTTCATCGAACTCTCGTATATAGATTATTTTTTGATGTTTCGATCATAAACACATTTCCTCGCACAATGATACAATGTACTAAACTGGTTTTGATTCATTTCTCACTTTTCATGCAAATTGATATGGAAATTATAGATAATTTTTTGGGAAATTTGACCAAATGCATTTTTAGTTGAAAAAGGGCACGAGTGCAATGCATGAGTGCAAATTTAAAAAACATATTATCTGGACAAAACGTTGGCGGACCAATCATCAATTACAATAACTGTGTGTTCAATTGTAACAATTTTAATAACTAGATATAAATACCTTTAAATTCTTCTATTCAATATACCAATGAGAATGTTTCCTTTTTCAACATTTATATGATATGCTTTGCTTTGATATTTTAAATAAGTACATTATGCTAGTACATGAGTCTCCAGTAGCCAAAAAATGAAGGGTGGCTGCCAATCTCTCATTAACAGGGATAATTTCAAAATATTCGGAACATTTCTTGTTTTGGCATGTATCTTTTATAGATACTCATTGAGTGAATTGGAGGCCCATAATGGACCCCACTTCTGAAGACTCTTGTCATCCAGTAACGACGTTTTTTATCTTTGATGTTAATGCATTACATCTCGTCACATATTTTTCGCGATTTCCACTAGCACGCGATCAAATAGAAACATTGACGAACACTGACAAACAGAAAATGTTGCAGCAGTTGAGACGTTTTACGCGCTGAGCGGAAGCTTGTTGCAAAACGTTCGTGAACATTTTGCGCTGCTTGTTGCATTGGTCTGGATGAAAATTTGACTTGACTTTCACATCCAATCGCTTGACACTAGAGAGTGAGATGGAAAATATAATTTTCAATTGTGTGCAATAGCCGGGAATTTTATACAACTTGTGAAAGAGAAAACATGATACCAGTGATAAATTATTCATTTCACTGGTATATTGTTTCTGGCTACATATAAATAACTTTATATGAGTTATGGCAACTCATTTATGACTTTACCAACATCTTACCAATCTTATACAAAAAGTCAATAGAACGATTTGTAGACAAATATGGAACCAATGTTCAAAAGTAATGGGAAAAGTATATCAACAAAAACTTTCCAGTTACCACTATTGACACAACTAATATATACATTCTATAATAGAACTAATGATGCTTATACAAATGATATGGTTCAATGTTTATTTTTAGAAGACTCCAGGTCACACGATACAAGAAATTCAACAGGGCTCGACCACAGTTTCCAGTGGTAATCCATTCAAGAACTTTCGAATGGTTATTGTTCCTATTCATCATGTGCAAACACGATATAATTTGTTTAAGCGGAACAATCTCTTTGGGTTCACATGATTTTCCGCTGTCTGTGAATAACTTACAAAGTAACTACTTACCAAACATATTACAGTTATTTTATATCCACCATTATATATTTTGGTAGATACTAATTACAAAAAAACTAATTATAATTTAACAATTCTTGACATATGACAATTTTCATTGTAGTCGTCACAAAACAGCTGTCTCTGACTCTTAAGGATTGTTTTCATATTCATCAGAACCTTTCATTACCAGAATGACGTATTCTGATTGGCTATTGTCAAATTCAATTTTTAAGCCAATCATAACTTATCAGGAAAGACTCGAAATGTATTATGCATTTTTAATATAACATTTTGATTTGGTGAATGAGATATATATATATATATATAAATATATATATATATATATATATATATATATATATATATATATATATATATATATATATATATATATATAAGTATTCCCGGAATATATTCCAGGAATACTTCACACTCATTTATTAACTCCTCAGAGTTCATCTTTATGAATGATATGTATGGCAAATGCCAACTGTGGCTTAAGGTCACGTGGTGGAATACACATCTGCTATTAGCCTTTTCACGCCTCTTTACGCGCAAGCGCGTAATATGAAAATTTTGGACACTTATATTCAGTGCAACTGAATACCGAAATAATAATGAAAAATGAAGGTAAATAATCAGAGAATACAAATTACAAGCTGAATAGGTTTTTGCTACTTTGATCTATTAAAAACAATAATCATTTGAGGTTATAGCACAAAATGGATCAAAATTACCTGATTAAATGATTCTTTTTTTACACAACTGATGGGATCAGGATGTTCTGTTGTTCGACGACTTTCTCCTACGAAGTGAAGTGAACAAATATATGTATCTTTATTAACATGATCAATCAGTTGGAATCGATCATCACCTCGTCCACATCTTTTAAACCACAAATCACATTTAACATGCTTTTTACTTAATTTTCAGATGGTTTTGTTTCGTTGATTCAAATATTCGAGTCAAGGCTTTGAAAAACTAATCAAATAATACATTGAAACCTTTATATTCACATTTTCACGTATAAAGTGTCCGAGACACAGAGTGAGAAGGCCTATTGGATGTTCTGTTTTAATTATTGCCAAGAGAATTCAGTCAAAGATTATTGTTTTTTTGATTCAGTATTGTGACAACAATAGGGTGTTCTGTGACTAAGGTCCGATTTCATAATGAAATACTAATAGCTACTTTTGTAAAATACCCTCTTTAGTTAAAGTACCATTTAAATACATTTTAAAGTTTTGAGTATTGCATAGTTATATAACAATGGTCTATCAACTAAATGACCATTTAATGCAAATCAGCAATGTTGGTATATCTGATTCTGGTAAAACTGAATGAGTTACGTATCCTTTGTGATGTGATGCGAGACACTCTTAGATAAAATATTGTCACAGAACAGCTAGATATTGTGGGAATTGTGAGGGTATGGTGAATTGTGGATGTTTTTTTGAAACCGTGTACGATGGAGAAAAATAAAAAACGGAACAAACGATCTTCAGATTTTACGAAAATGGAAGAAATGCTTCTTGTGGAGGAAGTTGAAAAATTGAAGAATGTTATCGAATGTAAGATAAGTGATAAAATCGATAATTATGATAAGGTTTGTAAGCAGAACCAAATTTCAAGTATATAATATAATGTATTAGAGTCAAGCTTGGATTAAAGTCACGACTCAATTTAACGCTGAAGAGCCAAGCCAACAGGCAAAATCTATAGGGCAATTGAAAGGAAAGAATGAGAATTTGAAAACAAAAGCCAGGAAATATGCTGCAAGCAACAGGAGGTGGACCATCGCATCACCCTGACTGGGATGAATGAAAAAACAGTTATTGGTTTTCATAAGCCGAATGATTCTGATGCTGTAGACAACCCATAAATAGCAATAGCTTTACTATTGATAATTTGTATTTTTCGATGATTTATCTTCATATTCATTCAATTGCACTGATAATGAGGGTAATAATCCATGTTGTCCAGCCATATTCAATAAAAGTGTCGACATTTTCATATTATCCGCCCGTGACGAGTCGTGAAAAGGCCTATTATTCAAGTGTTATATTTCTTATATTATTTTATTATTTCTTTATAGTATTAGTTGATATCGTTTTTGATGTTACAAATTTCAGAATCGCGATAATTCCATCATAAGGCTGCCTATTCGAATAAATAATTTCGAATTCAATATCTTGATGTTGATTTAAAATATTTTCGATTCACAGGATAACGGGGGATCGGTATGGTGGCGACATTATTTGTACCATTGTCTAAAGATATAGACAATGTCTTTAGACAATGTTTGTACCATTGTACTATATACAATGTTTGTACTACGGGGTGGATAGCGCCCTCTGATGGTGATGGCGTTTTTGAATGTATTTGAGAAGAATCAATTTTGGGTTATGTTATGTTGTCACTTGTCATTATGTACATCTGTCAATTTTGGATTTTTTGTAGATGACTTGATGACTTGTGTTTTGTGAATTTCATTAGTTTTGGAGTTTTGAAAACTTAATAACTTGCCAGTGTAAAAGTTATATAAAACGTGTGAGTAACTTTTAAAAGTCCGAATGTAAATCCTAAACAATTATCGTTTTACCCTTTTCGTCAAGGGGAAAATAAGTTTCTGTGTTTTGTTTGGATAATTTCCGAAAACCCCTATACATGAAAATTAATGACCAATTTATATTGTAAGGAACAGATCTGATTAATTTTTGTCATTAAATTGTCAACTCTTGACTTTTCAATTCACATATTTCACAGTTCATTGCAAAATTTGATATTTGAATATTATCAAAATAGCATTATTGATAACTTTCAACATTTTCAAATTTTAGGCTAACATGGAGTCAATAGCTACTGATTCGGGAAAAATTGTAAAAATGGAGGTGGATTACAGTGCCACTTGCGATGATAAAATTCCCGAATGCCAAAAATTGGCCAAATCCGGAAAGCTGCATGATGCTCTCGATCAGCTTTTGGCTTTGGAAAAGCAAACTAGAACTGGTGCTGACATGATATCAACAGGAAGGGTTCTGGTTGCAGTTTGTCAAATCTGTAAAGATGCAAAAAATTGGGCTGCTCTCAATGAGCACATAGTACTGCTGACTAAGCGAAGATCACAATTGAAACAGGCTGTTGCCAAAATGGTTCAGGAATGTTGTACTTATGTCGATGAGACACCGGACAAAGAAACGAAAATTAAGTTGATCGATTCCTTGAGGTAACTATGAATATTAAATACAGGGTGACCCGGGGTGCCTGCAAGTTCCATAACTTTTTTCTATTCAAGCTATCGACTTGATTTAAAAAAAATTATAGGTCTGATAATGAGGCACATTCTAAAAATATTTCTATTTATATACAGGATGTTCCAAAATAAGGTACACAACTAAGTTCTGTTTTGTAAACGACAACCCCCAATTTTTGTTACATTTTTGGATTTACCACCAAATTTTTGCTATAATGCACCCGGGTTTCTCAAACTTATCTGCAATAGTTTTTCACTTGTGTCAATTTATGTGTCAAAATAGCGTAGTGCATAGACCCACAGAAAAATTAATAACTTCAGAACCATTCAAGATAAATCAACCCACTTTTTTCTAGTTGATTCCTTAGGCTATAGCTCATCTTTTGCGATGCAGGCAAACAGAGTCATAAAAAAAATAGGTGATCTTGCAAGGCCACCTAACACGACCATGTGTTCCAATCCACATTTCCCCAAATCGGATACGAAGGTAATCCGTCACTATACTACTATTGTGCGGAGGTGCATATAATCTTCAATTTCATTTCTGAGGAAACTTAGGTTTCTACCACCATTCAAATGTCCATCTAATATATTAGGATCAATTATTCGATCTCCAGATACTTCCTAGCCATACATTACAATGTTCCATCGCCTACTACAATTTTTTGAAAATGACAAATTACGAATAGCAATAACTCGACTTTTTCAAATAACACCCTATATTTTATTTAAAAATTGTATGGCATTTTTTAAGAACTTTTTGCCGGAATAGGTTTTGTGGGGTTTGTAAAATTTCTCTAAGAAACTCAGGTGCGTTCTATCGACAATTTTATGGCAGAATAATTTTTTTAAACAAAAATGAGGAGTTGTCATTTAAGAAAACAGAACTTAGTTGTGTATCTTATTTCGGGACATCCTGTATATAAATAGAAATATTTTTAGAATGTTTCTCATTATTGGACCTATTGTTAAAAAAAAAAACAACCTCTGGGTCATTCTGGTGGCTCTAAGGAGCAATTCTTCAAATTCTATGTTTTGTTACTGACTTCTTTCAAATAATAATTTCAGGCAAGTTACCGAAGGAAAGATATATGTTGAGGTTGAGCGGGCTCGACTAACACACAAACTAGCAAAAATTCGAGAGGATGAAGGTGACGTTGAAGAGGCTGCAAATATCATACAGGAGCTGCAAGTTGAAACTTATGGGTCAATGGAAAAACGTGAAAAAGTGGAATTGATCTTAGAACAAATGAGATTGTGCATAGCTAAGCAGGACTACATCCGTACACAGATAATTTCGAAAAAGATCAATACTAAGTTCTTTGAGGATGAAGGTAAGAATATGTATATGTCTTACTCAGTTTGATTGGTAACAAGGTCATTCAGTTCGTTAATTAAAAATACAAGCCAATTAATTATCAGTGACTTATATACACACCTAATTTTTATTAGGTACACAGAAAAAAAGTCATAACTTAGAAGAAAAAATTGCTTAAAATTAACTCAAACTAATTAATATTTCACAAGTATTAAACATTTTTTTCATATCTGAGATTACAATAATTGCGTATAATGGAAATGGTACATATAAATTTAAAAATTGAATATCAGACAGTTATTAAGGTATAAGATTATACATGGTTCTTAGCATTTTTTAATAGTTGACTTTGTGTGAAAAAGTTGATTTGAATAATCATTAATCATTTTCTAACAAAATTCAAATAATTAGATCTTTTGGACAAAATATTGAATTATAAAAGATTGCTCAAAGTAAAAAAATCGTAAAGTTTTGCAAACGTGTTGGTCCATATGATTTCATTATATCCCAGGTGATATTTGCATAATAATCTTATTTGTTAACTAGGTGACCCGACAGACGTCCTGTCCAAATTTCTATATTCCCTAATTTTTTTTCCTGAAAACTTTTCCAGGACCATAATGAACAAAACAAAAAAAGAATTACGCATATCCATCGTTCAAACGTGAGTTCATACAAAAATTCCATAGAAAAAAGCACTTTCCCGAATTTTCAGGGCAACTTTCCCAATTTTTCTTCCCCTGAAATTCTTCCTCTGACTATTAGGAACACTTAAAAAAAAATGCCAAATCGGTCCAGCCATTCTCAAGTGATGCTCTTACCAAGGAATTTTGACATTAATTTTTATTATATAGACTAGCTGACCTGACAGACGTCCTGACCAAATTTCTATATTCCCTAAAAAAATTTTTCTTGAAAAGTCTCATCTACGTAGAATTTATTTTTTCCTGTTTTTTTTGTGTTCCATCTAGGTTATGCCTTTGACTCTGCCCGTTTCCGTTTATCCTGTTATCCCGTTACCGAGTGATCCCGTTTTCCCTTTTTAACATTATCCCATCTTTAAATTATCCCGTTTTTCCGTTATCACTTTCTCCCGTTGTCCTGTTTCCCGAAAAAAAATTGCCAAATCGGTCCAGCTGTTCTCAAGTTATGAACTTACCAACACAAACAGACATTCATTTTTATTATATATTCCAACAATGAAGACACACTATGACATAATAAACCGGGTGAAAAATATGGCACCAGGAAATGACCAAATATCAAGGAAAATCATTAGAACACTAGATCAGGAAATACACCAACACATTATCGCAATATACGAATACTGTCTCAACAACCATTACTTCCCTACACAGTAAAAAGATGGTATAATAATTACAATCCCAAAACCCAACTCCAATCACTCCCAAACCTGCAACTACAGACCAATTACACTCTTCCAGTAATTGGTAAAAATTATGAAAACTACATAAAACAATGTCTGATCCTCATGTTATCACCAACATTCCGGACTACCAATTTGGATTCAGGGAAAACAGGAACACAACACACTCATTAGCAGTCATAACATCAAATTTTCCAACAGCCAGACTTACAAACCAATACTCAGCAGCTTTATTTCTGGACATCAACAAAGCATTTGATAGTGTTTGGCACGAAGGAATCCCATACAAACTCTACTTAAACATCCCCACATACCTTTTATTCAACATCAAGAATTTTCTGAGCAACAGTGCGTTGAAAATAAAAGTTGGAAAGACCTTTTACAACAATTTTCACCAAAACAAGGCGTTCTGCGGGGATCTACACTATCACCACTCCTATACAATATTTACTGCCTTCCGAATAAGAGAGAATTTGATAAGAGCCTTTACATCCTTCAATATGCAGATGACACCGCATTTATCTCAAACAACAAAACCCTGACATACACACTAAAAAACTTCAACACCTCATCAACAAAGTGGACATGAACCATTTGTCCACTTTGTTGGCGTCTGAAACCCAACCCAGCAAAATCCCAATTTATTATCTTCCACCACAATCCATCAGCAAATCTTCCCACTACCATCCTAAACAACCACATCCTTGAAAGCAGACCATCGGCAAAATACCTAGGTATAAATATGGATGAAAACTCAACTTCAATAACCACACCAAGAATATTAAAAAGAAATGCATAACAAGAAGCAAACATTTCCGAAAAATGACCTACAAAAATCAAGGAATCAATGTAAAGACAGCAACAAGAATATATAAGATGATATGCCGGCCACTTTTAGAATATGCTCACATAATACTCTCAAGTTGCTGAAGACCAGCATTGAACAACCTCAAAGTAGCAGAAACATCCTCAAAACTCTCTCCAGAACCCTTCAAACATACTCTTATATGAAGTAACTGGAGTAAAACCAATGTATGCCAGACTTGCTGATCTCACACGAAGATTCTCTGAGAAAGAAACTAACCGTAATATTCTCAATGAACTCTGCAAGGAACGACCAGAAGGGCATCAGTAAAAATACAAATATCCGGAAAAGACAATATGGGAAATAATAGAGACAGAATAATGTTTTTTTTATTCACGTACCCATTACAAATGCACATTCTTACATGTACTATTTAACACATATTTATGTAAAATTATTGTTCACTGGCTGAAGGACCTCGGTCGATGGCCTTTTGGTAATTACGAATAAATAACGTTTATTATTTTTTTATATATTCCTGCAAACTTTCCAGGACAATGAAATTTCCAATAAATTTTTTTTAGATCCTTTTTTCCCCCAAAATCTTATTTAGAGTATTACGAACATTCAAAAAAACAATCAGGCAAGTTGTTTTTATAAAATAAAAAAAAAATTACTCTGACCGGGTTTTGTTCCTGTGACCTTCTGTTGGTAGGCGACTGTGTAACCTTAGCTATTTCCTTGTTTGGAAATAAATAAATCGATAGTCTTTTCTTCTCGGGCTATTGCAAACATTTAAAAAAAAATGTCAAATCGGTCCAGCCATTCTCATTTTGCGCTTACAAAGATCGATATTCATTTTTATTATATAGATGAAATGATGAAATAAGATATTGGAATTTGAGAGAACTGTTTTTAGCCAATTTGACATCATTATTTTTTTGTTATGGTAGCAGTGACTTAATATATCTATGAAAGAAGATTCGGTATAGTCTTCAAGCTAACTAATCAAGAATTAATATGGTATTCAAAAAAGTTGGTTTCACTTTCTGTTAGGAATATTTCACTTTTTTTGTGTTCTACTCTGAGATATTCCATAATATAAACTTTTTCAGCTACATCTGATTTGAAACTCAAGTACTATCGCCTGATGATGGAGGTTGACCAGCACGAAGGCTCCTATTTGGCAACATGCAAGCATTACAGGGCTGTTTTGAATACCCCCTGCATCATGGCTGTTCCAGAAGAGAGGCAAGCTGCCGCTCAGGCAGTTGTTTTGTATCTCATCCTCGCACCCCATGAGAATGAACAAGTTAGTTTTATCAAATAAAAATTGACATATTATAATTCAAACTGAAAATGTGTTTAGAATTGTGAGTGGAAATCCACCTTTGATTATCACCATGCTACCTTATGAAACTTGAATAATTCGTAATATTACATTGTTTTTTAGGTCGACTTAACCCATAGGGTATTGACTGATAAAATTTTAGAGGAAATTCCACTATATAAACAACTACTGAAATTGTTCACAACCCCTGAGTTGATAAAATGGTCCGGTTTATGCGAATTGTATGAGAAAGAACTGAAAGCAACGCCAGTTTTCTCGGGCAATGAAGCAGCAACCAAAAGATGGGCAGATTTAAAGTGAGTTTGCTTTGCATTTTGTAATATACGCAGTGTTCCCACAGACCCAGAAATCATAAAAAGTCAGGAAGTTTAAAAGTTGTTGAAAATGTTAGGGGAAAGGCATACTAACTTGTTGCAATTTGAAATTTTTCAAAAGTTTAAGCAATTCTGAAATAGACCAGAGTTAGGAAATTTTTAATGTTTTGAACATTATAAATGTGATTCTGAGAACCAGGAACATACAACACATGTGAGAATGCTCACAAGCTTTAACTCAATCAAGATGATTTTTTATTTTCATGACAGATAAGCACAGTAGATGGCCGTAGGCCGAAAGCGCTTTGCTTAAATATACAACATACAGAATTTTAATTTTCGATTTAGAATCATCGTGTACACAGCAGTAGTGAATTTTCAATAGTTTATAGTTATAAATCAACATGAGGCGCAAAGATTTGGAGCATAGTTAAAAGCAAAACAGGAAGGGAAAAACAAAATATAAATCATAAACTTATACTGGACGGTTCATATTTCTCTACGATAGCGAAGAACACTACCGATGCGCACTTCTACTTGAGATCATTCATTGACTACACACAACCATGTATGTGAATCATACTTTTTATTTTACCCCAATCTATACAAGTAATATACTCGAAATTATAACCCAACTTGAATAGACTGCAACTCAACAAAAATAATTATGAATATCAGGAAGTCATTAGCGTTTTTAAGAAATTTGTTTATATGAAAATGCTAGCGAGTTCCTAGACCAGTTTGGTATTATATCCAAGTTTCAGCATAATTTTTGCCCAGATTGGTCAACAGGGAGTGCACTTTACACTTTTTTCGGATGTATCTATGACTCACTTGATAAAAGAAAATATTTTCTTTGACTTGTCGAAAGCATTCGATATTAATTTGTTTGAAAATATGAACAGGATGTTCATAAAATCAGATGTGGAATCATCTGCGACTGAAAGATAAACTTTAGTTACTATCTTTCATCGTTCAAGATAACCTCTTGTGGGGCATTGATGTTGAAAACGGAAAAATTGATAAAATTAAGTTATTTTTTGTGAATGTCTTAACAGAAAACAACTACTTCCCCGGCTAATGCCACGCTGGACATTGAACTTTCTTTCGTGGCTTAGATCATACCCGACTCTCGGGAACATACAGGTTATAATAGACAATTGTCGGTGACAATCATATAACATTGACCTTGGGGTTCCTCAAGAATCTATATAGGGTCCCCTCATTTTTCTGCTCTCTTTCAACGATCTGCCAAATCATGTAACCACAAAAAAAAAAAAAAAAAAGTAGGTTTGTATGCAGGTGATGCAATGCCAGGAAATGCCAATAATCCAGAGGAATTCCAAGAAAAATTTAATTCATTGGCTTTCACAAATTGGTGTTATAAACAATTTTTGGTGGTTAATGCGAAGAAAACTGTTTTGATGCAGTTTTATTGCACGACCAATAGAAAAATTTATAATTTTCAGGTTAGAGTAGGCAATGAAATCATTGGATCTGATAACACAAAATTTCTCTGTACTTATATTGATGACCTGGGAATTCAGTATAAATTATGGTTAACAATGCACACTATGCAGTTTGATAGTTGAAGTCCATTTACAATAAAAAATACCTTTTAAGGTGTAATTTATTAATTATTTCCTACTTATCTGAGACTTGGCAAAGCTGCAATAGGCAGTCTATTCCCAGTACCGCGTTAGAGCACATGGCTCCCGATTCAAAAATAAAAGTTATTACAATTGGTGTACCAATAAATAATCTTAGTGAAGAAGTATTAGATCTTCAATTTCAACAACAGTCTCAAGAACATTACATAAGGTAGTACTTCCCTCAATGATTTTCTTAAGAAAATGTTGAAATCAAGATATGATATAAATAAAATATTCTTCAATCCCCCACACTTTGAAATTTTTCTTGTGTTTAGTTTTTGAGATTTGTAATAACAAAGTCGATCACTTTTACATGCAAGGTATAGGAAATCACTACAGAAATGTGTCTAAAACGTACCTATACAATGAACCGCTCTTACGACTAATTAGAAAAACTGAATAATCAGTTTTTATTAAAAAACGAAACTACTATCAAAGTTTAAATCAATTCTTGTGTTTTGTTCTCGAGTTATTCAATAAAATAAATACGAAAGTACATACGTTTTTTGACGTCTGAGCCATACACTTGAAATGTTGGCAACGCTGCGCCTCAAGGAAAACAGCAAGTACTTTGTAAAACGAAGAGGGAAAGAATGCATTCAGCTGCTCGAGTTGTTTTCCAATGTGTATCGAGGTTAGGACGTCACAATTTGAGCAGCGAATCTACCAAATTGCATCGATTCCTTGTCGAATATCTTTCTTGATATTTTTTAGGGATAATGTATTTTTACAGGAACAGCAAATTAAACATTCGGCCAAATTGTCAAAATTGTCGATTTGAGTACCGAGCGATAAACTCTGCTTCATTTTCGCTTCCGCTATTGCCGCGACTGCTTTTCCAGCACCTTTTCTATCATCCATTTATTTTTATATTTCAATTGTTTCGACATGACTGTAAAGTGTAAATTAAAAAACTGACGTGCACTCAACGACTTGTCTCTCTCTAACAATTGCGAAGTTGCCAGCCTTCTGGGGCGGCCGATATCCTTGATTCTGTGTGTACGATCGCGCGAAGTGAGTACAGTCTCGGTAGAAGTGACTGGCTCTAGAGATGAAGCCAGTGCTATGGCAGTCCTCATGGACCTATTCAAAACTTCTTACTCCTAAGGTTAGGGAAGTACTACCTTAAATGTATACTTTGCTGTTGTATATTCCCACATTATAGTTTTCCCAATATCAATTGCAGAAGCATAAAAATGTCTTGCGGCGAAATCGTGTGAGCAGCAGTGGCGGAGATAACTAATTTTATTTAGATATTTTAAGATTTTAAAAATACTTCATAAATAATGAAAAATGAAAAAAAATTAAAGACAAGCTTTTATTTATACAAATACATTAAGAAAGAAAAATAATTTCTTTCATTGTTTGATGTAGGTTATTATTATATCCTAAAACGTATTTCGATCGGCACACACCAAGACCATAGACGCACTGGTTTTTAATCTTTCAGAGCTATTAAAACACAAATATAACGCGTGATTTATGACCTCCCATCATAGAGACACACCTGCCAGCATTATGTCGAACTTGATTGGTCCAGACGAATCGGTTGTACAACTGACAGTCCTCACTCGAGTCCACGTTGACTATCGGCTCTTTTGATGTACCGTTTGCCGACGGAAAATGTTTACGAGTAGTACAGATTATTTTTCGTTCCGTTTCTTCGCATATACGCTCGTGTTAGCGAAGTGAGTTTTCATTTGCTCCCTATAGAAACAGCTTCTGCAATTGATATTGGATGGACTATACCTACAATATCGCCATGTGAGGTTTCTCTACAAAACTAAACAATTTTTTTCCCAGAAGAGAATACTTTATTTTCAATGAAATAATGTGTGTACCGTGCATTTATATTTACAAATGCATTGTATTATGTTTGAAACTGTGATATTCATACGTATTATTATTCACCCACCTTCCTGATATGAGAAATTTAAATAGAATAAATAATTTCAAACTGAAACTCTGAGAGTTTTTTATTAACGGTTGTTTTTATAGTATTGATAAGTATTTTAATCAATAATGTGAACTACACTCATATTTTCTTTTTTTACTTTTTATTTCTACCCTTGTGAAACGTATCCTATATCATATTATGATCATGAAGGATTTAATTAATCTATGACATTCAGTAAAATATAAAAAGGTGAAAATAACTAAATACTCTTAAAATTTTATCAAAATAAAATCGGAGAGTCGATGATTTGTGAGTGAAAATAAATCCATAAAATTTGCAGCTTTAAACTTAAATTTGACTACTTTATTATTCATATACTTATAATCCTATTTGACTTCTATAGGATTATTGGAATCTGATCATGAGTTTAACTGGATATTTTTCTGGATTTACCTGATATTTGAAAATTATGCATTTTTATCATTTTTTACAATCAATGTGTCCTTTTGGTTTGCAACTTTGAGATCACTTAGTATTTTCACAAAAATGCATATTTTCGATTTTTGCATGTTTTTCTGACAATGCAACAAATTGGTATTCAAATGTTTTTGACCTTATTATCTGATCCGGCTTCTGAAATGATCCTGTTATCAATTCAAACCTCCATTTCATGTTTTATCTTCAATAAAATTGTGATTATTTTTTTGTATTACCAATTTGTATAAAATACAAAATGTGTGATTAAACTGAACAATTAATGCGCATTAATTTCCAAACTAGAAAATGTTAATGTTCAGTAAAAGAAAACCTGGAAAAGTCTGGTAAAATTTTGTCACTTCTTGTGTGACTTCGCCTTATCTTTTGTTTATGAACGTTACCCCAATATTCAAGTGCGCCTCATAATATTGAAACTGTCACCACATGTGCTGCCCAGTGTTGGACGATATGGGTAGTGGGGACAGGAAAGGACAAATACCACCCTCGGGGAAGAGACGAGATATAATAGACTTGAGAACACACATTGCAGCTCATCTCCGTTCTGTACACTGAACTTCTCTTACTGTTTTTAATTGTTTAAGTTTTCATTATTTTACGTCTGTCTTGTGCGAAAAATAAAGTCTTTTTTGTTCTCTATGTGAGTGCATCTATCAACGTAACAAATCGACCGAATAATCAAATCGAGTTTTATACAACTTCCTTTGTTAGAACCCTGTCAAATATACTGTATGACACTTTTGGATTTAGTATTAGTATTAATGAGACCTTAAAATTAGTTGGTTTGATAAATAAATATATTTTAGATCCAGAGTTGTGGAACACAACATCCGGGTAATGGCCAAATACTACACGCGCATCAGGATCACCCGAATTGCCGAATTACTTGACCTTTCGCCTGCCGAAACCGAAGAGTTTCTCTCCCAGATGGTGGTAAGCAAGAGCGTCCAAGCTAAGACAGACCGGCCAGCAGGTGTGGTGCACTTCCAACAGAGCAAAGACCCCAGCGATCTGCTCAACGACTGGGCCCATGATCTCACTCAACTCATGCAATCTGTCAACAAGATTACACATCTCATCAATAAGGAAGAGTGCGTTCACAAGAATTTGCAAGCCGCCGCATAAACATTTGTTAATTTTTGTATCCAGTGTTCAACAATAAATTGTAATTTAATTCCATAGTTATTTGTTATTCTTACTTCGAAATTCCTGGCAGAACAAATATAACTTATAGCATATTCAAAAGATGGGGAACATGTCGGCTGGTCAGGTTGACGAGAGTCTTGTTGATATTTGAAGTCAAGCATGGTTGGGCGCGACTAGTACTTGGATGGGTGATCACCTGCCAGAGAAGACTTGATTTTAAAATCACTGAGGTGTAGTAGCATATTCACGGCAGCAGGTGTCATATCAGTGAGCACGAGATATAGCAATAAGGTAAGTACTAGATGTGTCGAGAAAAGGGTTTGCTACAGTAAAATTCATCCATGCTATAAAAGATGGTTGCATAACAGTTCCTTGAACTTTTTTCTAAACAATATGTCTGACTGAATTTCTTTTAAATGTACTTCGCTGATGAGAAAACCATCAAATCTCTCCCGATGTTGGACTCTCAGAGTACATACAATTCTTGAAAGAAAGATTGTACTCCTACTTCGAAAAGAGATTCTATTTCAGTGAATCTCAATATGGTTTCCGTAGGAATAAATCCATGACACAGGCAACTTTCAAACTCGTGTCCGATATAGTAGAGGGTCTTAATCAAAACAAACATACCTCTCTTACCCTATGTCACTTAACAAAGGCCTTCGACTTATTAATCGAAAAACTAAGCTACTATGGAATAAGAGGCATCACTCACTTTACTCTTACCTTTCAAACAGATTTCAGCGCGTAGAGTTGAACAATGCAAAACCCAACTATAAAAAAATTGGAAATGGGGTACCCCAGGGTTCATTCCTTGGTCCCGTCTTATTCTCATGAATCATGTTTTGTAAATGGTATCCATTTTAGGATTAATAATATCTTGAGGGTAGTGAGAAAGCAAGATGAAATTGCTGAATATTTTAATCATTACTACGTAGATAGCATCAGGGATATAATAAATTCAATAGACAATGTCACTATTGATGACGGGCAACAAACTTATAGCGAAAGTAGATTTTTAGAATTCAAAAAATTAAAAAAAAAACTCAAACAAACATATGGTGTGATTGGTCATGCCCTATTACATCTTATCAATATTTCACTGACTTATGGAAAATTTCCCAACCAACTAAAGACAAGTATACTTGTACCTATCCAAAAAGTATCTAACACAAATAAATCATGGGAATTCCGTCCTATTAACACCCTGCCAAGTACTGAAAAACTACTAGAACTCGTGGTGTACAAACAATTGTTAGACTATATGACTGCGAATAAAATATTAATAACAAATCAATCGGGTTTCAGACAAAATCATTCATGCGAATCAGCTTTACAGTTGACAATTTCGAAATGGAAACAGTCTATCGATAAAGGTGAATACATCGTAGCTGTATTTCTGGACTTAAAGAGAGCATTTGAAACAATTGACCGCACCATAAAAAAATTGGCATCGATGGTACAGTTTTGGATTGGTTCATAGATTACTTGAAAGAACGGAAACAACTAACAAAAATAAATGAGGTTTTATCTCTACCCATTGCAAATGAATACGGGGTTCCTCAGGGGAGTGTTCTGGGGCCACTTCTGTTTTTAATTTACATCAACGATATAAATCAGGTCCATTCCTGTGACTTCGTCAATCTCTTCGCAGATGATACACTTTTGTCAATTCCTAGTGACAACTTGGATGATGCTATAAACAAAATGAATAACTCACTGCAGCAAATTCAGATTTATTTGAACTCTAATAAACTTAAACTTAATGTTGACAAAACAAAGGCAATGATCCTTACAACTTCATACAGATACAAAAACATCAACCTCAATCATTATAATATAACTATTGATAATAGCCAAATTGAATATGTCACCGAGTTCAAATATCTAGGATTCATGTTGGATAATAACTTATCATTTCAAGCTCACTATGACTATATGTCCAAAAAAATAGCAAAAAAATTATACTTCTTTTCAAGAATTTCCCAAAGACTGTCAACACACTCAAGAATAACAGTATACAACTCTATAATACAACCAAACTTCGACTATTGTGCAAGTATCTTGTTTTTTTTTTTATGTTCTGGTTCCCACGGAAAGGGATTTCCTGTAATGTTTAGAGAACATCGTGGGAACCAAGGGAAAGAAGGTAGGAGTTGGTGTTCTTCTTAAATTTCTGGAGGTTGTATGCCTCGGGGAACACCTCCCTAGGCAATGAGTTCCAAAGCCTCGCTGTTCGTTGGATGAACGAGTCTTTGGAAAGTGATGTTCTGCAGGTCTCCAAAGTGACCAACGAAGGGGTGTGATGACTGAACTTGACGGGTTAATCTCGAAGAGACTGCCAAAGCAGGAACGATTGTTGATATTTCAGAAGAGCATCGCCCATGAAAATATCTATAAAATAGAGACAAATCGCCAACTTTTCTACGGTGTTCCAGACAAGTGAGCGAGTTTGTGTGAGGCATCACCGAAGAGACGAATTGCCCTTTTTTTGGACAGAATACAATAACCAAAGGATATGAATAGATGCCGCACTCCAAATATAGGAACAGTATTCCAGGACAGGGCGTATCTGTGCCTTATAGATCATAAGCAGCTGACTGGGGTGAAATAGCTCTTGGCACGAAACAGAAAACCAAGTTTTTGGGATGCACTTTGGCAATGGACCTCACATGATTTTCCCAGGAAAGGTTATTGCTGATAGTAATACCAAGCATCGATATGGATGGCTTCAGTGGTATGGTTACTCCTGACAAAGTTATGTTAGGCACAGTGAGATCGGCTTTTCTGGAGAAAAGACATGCTTGTGTTTTGTTTGCATTGAATTCTACCAAGTTATTAGATCCCCATTCGAGAATTGTTGCTAAGTCCATATTTATATTATTAACATTTCTTCCTCGTTCATTTCTGGTTTCACGGGCTGATATAGGGGCCCTGAAAGAGAAAGCGGTATGGAGGGTACTATCATCGGCAAAGCTGTGTACTGGACATGAAGTTGCTTTCAACAGGTCGTTGATGTGAAGTAGAAATAGTGTTGGTGCGAGAATGGATCCTTGCGGAACACCAGTGTGTCAGATGAAACTCCATCGACCACTACATGGAGAGACCTGTTTGAGAGAAAACTAGCAAGCAGAGAACACAGCTGAGGGGGCAAGCCATAAGACGGAAGCTTGGCGAGGAGTCCCTGGTGCCAAACTCGATCGAACGCCTTGGAGATATCTAATGCCACAGCTAAAGTTTCTCCATACTTTTCAATAGATAGCTGCCATATATGTGAGACGTAGTTAGCAGGTCACCAGTTGATCTCTGATGGCGGAAGCCATATTGCCTATCGCTGACAATTCCTGAGTCTTCCAGATATTTCATGAGCTCGATGTTGATGGCTTTTTCCATGACCTTTGAAATAATAGATAGCAGTGCGATAGGTCTGTAGTTGCTAGGTAGGGCCTTTTGCCTTTTTTAGGGACTGGCTGTACTCTTGCAATTTTCCAATTGGACGGAAATACCCCAAATTGTAAGAGTGGTTGAACAACTTGCAAAGAACAGGTGTTAGTTCGGGGCACATTTCTTGAGAACAATCGGCGGGATTCCGTCAGATCCACAGGCTTTGTTGGTGTTGAGACCCAGCAAAATCTTTCTGATAGTACGCAGAAAGGTGATCTCGGCATGTGACTGTCAATAGGTGTAATGTTCGGGGTTGTTTTCCGATGAATCCAGAGTGGAATTTCCAGCAAATAGGTGCGCAAAGATATTGGCTTTTCCTGGGCAGTCGGCTAGTGTTCCATCTTCTTTGGTTAGGGAGGAAATGAGCTGGAAGTGAAGTTTCTTTCCACAGCTTTGGCGAAGACCAAAATGAACGGGATCCGTTAGGACATTCAGCAAGTTTTGATCTTATTTTGGCTTTGTGGGCATCTTTTGAGCATTCTATTGTCTCTTTACATATGCCTCTAGCCTCGACATATGCTGCTCTGGTCTCAGGGCCCGGATTTTTAGCCATCGATGGTATGCTGCCTGTTTGGAAGCCACAGCTCTAGAGCAGTTTCTGTTAAACCAGGTCTTATCGGATGATGTTCTTCTTCGGTATTCGGTATGTAAGTTTGCATCCCCAACATGATGATTTCAGAAATTGTCTCAGCACATCGTGTTGGATCTACTGAAGAGAAACAAACTCTCTTCCATGGAAACGCTGAGAAAAACATACGAAGACCTTCCCAGTCGGCCGAATTGTAATGCCACATGAGACGGGGTGGTATTGTGCAGCTCGATGGTAAATGGAAAGAGCATGTTGTGGAGATGAGGGTGTGGTCAGAGTTTCCAAGTGGGGCACAAACTTCTATTCTATACGGGTCAGGATTGGTGGTGAGGAAAAGATCTAGTGTATTGGCAGACTGGTTGTTGACATCAGGGATGCGGGTTGGTAGCTCGACCAGTTGTTCTAGACCATGAGTGATGGCGAAGGCTCGGCTTGACGACCTGCATCATCTGTTTTGTTAGAGAATTTGAGCCAGGCAGCGCTATGTACATTAAAGTCTCCCATGATTATGGTTTCAGCTGTTGGATGGTTCTCCTGAATGTAGTCCAGTTTGAGTGATAAAAACTCAAAGAGGTCGTTATATGAAGGTTCATTAGGTGATAGGTAAAGGCAGCAGAGGAACTTAGTCAGTTTGGTATCAGATAGCTTGAACCACATCACATCAAAGTTTCTTGGTCACGATACGTTTCTTAGTCTTGTAAAGGGTCTTTTCCCCTCACTATCACACTTTGACGGTTGTCACTAGTTTCGGCTTTTCCTCGGGCGCCACCTTCAATTGAGTGTGAAGAACACTGCTCCGGGCAGCCTCAGTGGAGAAAATATAACACTCCAGGGGTCAATATAGTAGTGACAAGACTTGACGAGGCCAGAAAGGCAGACTTTACTTGCCCTTGACTGGGTTTGCTACCTGAGTGTAGGCTGCAGGGGTGATTAGTTGTTGTGCAAATAATAACGTATTCAAAGGTGCACAGGGAAAACAATTTATTTTAACTCTTATATACAGGGGCAGTACGGCTGACCGCCGTTTCAAGTAAATACAAAATAAGCAGAATTACTCGCAAGCGGGAAGGGTGCAAAGCTTAATTCAGGAATATGCTAACAACCAAAAGCTCATGCGGTGGGGGGGTTAGTAGTGCACAAGCTCAAAAACCAGAAGGCAAAACGGCATTTCTCTAGTTCTAATTTTTAGGCAACAAAGCTTTTACGGGCGGCCAAGGTTACGGAATGAATGGGTGAGCAGTTCGTCTTGTTCCGTGTGTAGTACGATGTTTTACTTTAGTTCTGACGTCATATCTCGGCTTCGTTTTATTGTAATTGTACACCCTATTACTACTCTACACGACCGTTAGTGTGATCTATCCACTTCGGCTAACTGGAAAACTAACACGATGTTTCCTACTCCTAGTCCTGTCCTGCGCGACCGTTAGTGTGGTCTGTCCTTAGAACATGACCCAACTGACGGATTCTATCCACTTCGGCTAACTGGAAAACTAACACGATGTTTCCTACTCCTAGTCCTGTCCTGCGCGACCGTTAGTGTGGTCTGTCCTTAGAACATGACCCAACTGACGGATTCTATCCACCTCGGCTAACTGGAAAACTAACACTGTTTTACGCGCACGGTACACTCGTCGAACTGCCTTACTATCCATGCGCAGGCTCACCGGTACTTTGGCACTTTCCACTCACTCGGCTTACTCTCGGAGGCACTAATCCACGTGGTGATCAGTTCTCGATCTCAAACGGTTCTCCTTCTTCGAAGTGTGTTTGAAGGAGACCTAGGCGATTTTTCCCCCTCTACTCTCTACCTATGCTCTGGCGGACACTTGCTGAACTTGTGATCTTATATTTACCAATCGGAATGACGTCAGGAAACGGGCGTCACGACGGCTAAGGCTTCGGTTCGGAACTCGTCTGGTATCGTCCACTGGTCAGGTGCTACTTCTTCAACTCGTGTCTGTAGGTCGGCCGTGGTACTCTCTGTCGAGCTCGGTGATCAACTAACTCCTTGATAAATCGTTTCCCAGAATATTCGTCGGTTTCCTTTCCTCCCTGTCTCCCCTCCACAATTATGCGCGCTTCGATTTGTGGACTTTGAAAAGTTTTGCTACAACTTATAATTCGTATATTTACCCAGGCGTGACGTCAACAAGCTGCGTGCGATCCGAGAACGGACGGTCTGGTTTCTCTCGCTTCTGCCAGGGAACTAAATATGCTCCGCGCGTTTATTTCCAATACCGATCGCTGTTGTTTCAATCATTCGTTCTCGATCAGCTGGCGCGCAATTACCAATCGTTCGTTCTTCACAACCACGCTCGCGGTATCGGCGTGAGCTACGGAGGGTGTTTAGCCTATTTATCGGGTTAGGGGTGATTCACGGATTTATCACGAACCTGAATGGTATTTTTAGACCTATTATTACTGATGGTGTGAATTTAAATCTGTACAAGGAGCTTTTGGCTGATAATATAGCTGGAAAATAGTAACTTCGTTACAGTCTCATCATTGATGATAGGTTAAATTGGTCCAATCATGTAGAACATGTAGTCCGGAAACTATCCTGCACCCTGTTACTGCATCGACTGAAACATATTACCAACCCGAATACTCTGAAAATGGCATATTCCCTATTTCATTCAGTGCTCTCCTATGGTATCTTACTCTGGGGTAACTCAACGTATGCGATAACAGTTTTCAGGTGTAAAAAAAAAACTATCTGAATATTGGCTAACTTGGGTATCAGAGATCATTGCCTTCAACATTTCATCCAACTGGGTATCATGCCACTTCCTTCCCTATACATCTTCACAGTATTATTAGAAATACACCAAAATGTGCACAAATTTCCCAGACATTCCGATTCTCACGATTATTACACCAGATCGGCCGATTTGCTGACCTTCCCATGACATAGATAGCAATAATTCCTTGAATCTCAATTTTTTGCTGAGTCACTGTTTTTATGATATAAACAGCTACATTGCCTCAGCCAGTTCCATTATGTATATAAATTTAACTTTTAAAACTGTTACCTTTTATTTATGCTCAAACTCGTTTACAAACTTGTATTGTTCCAACTATTTTTAATCTTGCTGATCAATGCAAATTTTAATTATATTTTTATTCGTTTCTCTCTCTTAGCTAACTTATGTCTTAGATTTTACCTTTCTGTATCCTAAACGGTCTTTATCGACTCCTTAGCGATATTGTTTTGTGACCTGCTATAAATGTATTATGTACATAACATAGTCAAATAAACTACTCTACTCTACTGGTAAGCAGTTATATATTTTCAGAGCATTGTAATGATAGAATCCTTGACAAGGTTATTAATGGGTAGTGGTAGTGATAATTTCAGTGGTTGGGAACTGTATTATAATTAGATGATGCTTCAATATATTTGTTGTGATTCTTGTGGATTGAGCATGGTGTTTCTATGAAAATCGACATAACTGTGAGAATCCTGTGTTTTTTGGATAGCTCCTTGCAAGAATCACGTGGCTTTACTCTGCAAAGAGCTCTTTTTTGCAATTTGTACCATCTGCATCATTTGCTTGCTGCACACACCTCAGATGGCTACTCCTTAATGTAAATGATATCCGACAAGAGCATAATAGGCCAATTTTACTGCAATAAAACTCACTTCCTGGGATATAACCATAACAGCATAGCAGCCGAAGGAGAGTTTCTGGCTCATTTTTGTGAGTTTCAATTTATCATCAATGTATATGCCAAGAAATTCAGTGAACACGGCATTATCGATGTTGTTTGAATCAGAATCAGAAATGCTTTATTGTCATAAAATATAAAATTTTGTTGACAAAGCTACTTAGAACTAAGATATAAATTGATACATACACATTTTTAAAACCAGCACACTGTATAAGTTAAAATCAAATAATAAAAATTTAAAAATTCAACCATTTTACAAAAATAGACAATGAAAGACAATATAAAATGATACATACATATTGAAAACTCTAACTATAGTAGAGGGTACACAATGAATCTAAATTTTCAGGATTTTACATTATAAGTTGTGAAGGTGTCAAACAGGAATTCATCTGAATTGTAATAGACTCCCCAAAGAAGGAGTTTTTTGGCCTCTGAACGAAATTTTTCATTGCTTCTCAATTTCCTGATGGGAAGAGGAAGATGGTTGAATAATTTTTTTCCATTGTGTGGAGGACTTGATTTGTGAAGTTATGGGGATAGGAAGACTGATATTATATATGAGACGGGTTTCATAATTCGACTGATTGACCATAATGTTGTCTTTGTAATTTTTGTGAATCAAACAAACTGTTTCCAGAATAAAGAGGCAAGCTAGGGGTAAAATTCTTTGTGATGAAAAAAGAGGTCTACAAGAATCTCGTATTCCTGCTCGACATATGTACCTAAGAGCCCTTTTCTGTAGTATAAAAACTTCATTTGTTAAAGTTTGAGAACTTGTACCCCAGGAGCATATCCCATAGCGCAAGTGAGATTCACAGAGTGCAAAGTATGCATTTCTAGCTGATATAGAATCCATGGTGGAGGAGATAGTCCTTATGGCGTAGCAACTTGAGGAGAGTTTTCTACACAGTTTGCTGATAAGGTCTTCGAATCTCAAGTTATTATCAATATGTAGCCCTAGAATTTATTTGCTACTTTCGAATTAATGATTTGTTCATTAAGTGAAACAGAATCAATAGTGCATTTGAAGGTTAAAATATTGGTTTTTGAAATATTGAACGTTAATAAGTTAGCGTTGCACCACTGCTTGACTTATTTCAGATCGTTTTCAATATTGTTATGTAAAGCCACCACGTTGCTATTGTGCCAAAGTAAAGATGTATCATCTGCAGAATAGTAAATTCACCATCAATGGGTAAATCAGCTAAATCATTTATATACAGTAAAAATAGCAAGGGACCGAGCACAGACCCTTGTGGTAACCCGTATTTAATTTCCTGTTCGGCAGATGTCACCCCATTAAAAAGTCACCTTTTGCACACGGTCTGATAGGTACGATTTGAACCATAATAGAATGTTTCCTCTAATCTAAATTAATGGCAAAAAGCTTGCAACGGAATTTTAGGAGGCTTGTTTTTGATATGTTGAAAACAAGTAAAAGTTGTTATGGCACCAGGATTTTATTAATTTAATTTCTCCTTGGATTTAGTTATATAAAAATTGTTCATCTTTAGCATGCCAGAATATGGTAGTGTCATCAGCAAATAATGTAAACTTGCCAGATATCTTGAGTTTTGTAAGGTCATTAATATAAAGTGAGAAGAGTATGGGGCCCATTACTGAACCATGTGGGACACTGCATTGAGTTGCTGCAGTTTGAGAGGAGTGATTAGTTCTGACCAATTGGCTACATTCTGTTCAATTGTAATACACAATGTCTGTCATGGAATTTTCCAATCTCATTCTGATTCACCCTATAGATATGAAGGCACAAAAATAGTCTAAGAGTTGAATCTGCATGATCTCCATGTTGGTCTTGCTGATTTGAAGTATTTAAAATGACAACAGACAATTTGTCTGTTGAAAATGAAAATAATTTATTTTCTTGTAACAACCTTATATTTTCAACAATTCATCTACTGAGTAAATAAAACGATTTAGACCACCTGCATTGCGAAATCACCCCTAATTTTTTTCTCCGAATAATAATCTTCGAGACTGGTGAGATACAAAGGAATTGCCTTTAGAGTCTGTGAGTTGGCTTCATTCACATAAACAGCTACATAATCACCCGCTTTCAGTTCCCTCGAAAAGCTTCCATCTTGAGTTGTCACTGTTCCGTGTGCTGGTAAAATCACCCTGATATTGTAATCGTTCCTTCCTTGGAGGAAATTTTTCGATCTCCTGCTGTGACCTTCGATCAGGACTAGGTGATTTTTGCCTATTTGAGATTTGTTGAGTTTCCCAGCATATTGACGGTATATTTGGATCATCCTCTCTAACCTGAGAAGAAACGAATGATATAGAGATGATGAAAAGAAGAGGTCTGAGATTAGGGAAAATATTCTCAGAAATTCAACTTGGCGCTTGAGTCATAATAGTACCTTTCTCAACCATGGTGGATGCTATTTTTTGAGTTTGAAGATATGAACAGGATGTTCATAAAATCAGATGTTGAATTATATGTGACTGACAGGCAAAATTGAAAAAAAACAGATGTCAAAGTGTCACTCTAAAAGAAATATTTATAACAGTATCCACAATTGCAAAGTAAAATTACTTCTAGAAAATGGCGTCATCTACATCGAGCTGTGCATGAAAATGTCTATTGCTTTATTCATATTAACTTTTACAAAATTCTACCCTCTTTGATATGTTCACAATATGTTATTTACATCTGGTTGAGTTAGAAAACACCCTTGTAATGCATTACACAAACCTCTACTCACCTCATCTGCTTTACATGAGGCAAAACATCATCCTGAAACCTCCTATGTGCTGTGGTTTTCTCCCTCATACTGTAGGGAAAAAGAAAAGCTGTATTATACTGAATCTCGGTCATAAGAGATATAGTATCATCAAATTCATTTTCCGTTTCACCACAAAAGCCGCAGATAAAATCGGAACTAAGAGCGACATCGGGTATATGGTAACGGATGTGTTTTATCAGATCAACATAGGCTTCTCTGGTGTAACCTCTTCGCATTCTTTCAAGAACTGCCGAATTTCCAGATTGAGCCGGCATGTGAAGGCTTTTACAGATGTTGGGGTGAGATTGAATTGTCTGAAATTTTCACAAATGCATAAGGAAAAATTAATGTTGGTATAGACAATAAAGTATTTAGATATTTCTGTATTTTTATCAAAATAACCAACCTGATTCTGTTTGTCAGCTTATACTTATATGTATATTCAGGGTTGTAGAAAAAAACAGAGACCGGGAACGATCTGAAATGCCCCCCCCCTGGATAGTTTTTTATTCTTGAAAAAAAACAGTATTTTTATTATTTTCAAGTGCAATTTTAAACTATAATATTATATGGAATTATTATTATAAAATATGTCAAGCACCAGGGCCCCCCTCAATCTCCGGGACCAGGGGAAAATGTTCCCAATCCCTCCCTCTCGTTGGGCCTGTGTATATTAGCTATAATTTTAAATTATGTCAATATATGAACAAAATAAATAAATATAGAAACTGAAATATTTTTTTATGTTAAATTTTATTTTATGTTGCTGAAGGCAGACAAAATTGATATAGTTTATTGAATTAATAAATTTCTCAAATGATGATAGCAAATATTGCTGATTTTTATATAAAACATTCATGAAAGGAGTTTTTCCTAAATTGGATTGAGTGCAAAGGAAAGATTATAACATTAGTGACAAGTTCTATTGCATACATACTTCTATAACTTCATCAGGAAAATCCTTAGGGTGTGGGGAAGTAAACCTTACTCTCATCTCAGGATTAATATGAGCTACTTTCCGCAACAAATCTGCAAACCTCAGTCCTCCTTTTTTGGGCTTATAAACGGTTTTGAAACCACTAGCCAAACTTGTTACATTATCTATTTTCACATCAATGGAGGTGTCCCTATAACTATTTACATTTTGACCTAGTAGCGTAACTTCTTTGACTCCTTTTTCAGATAACTGCTCAATTTCTTTCAAGATTGAGGATATTGGTCTCGATCGTTCCCGGCCCCTCGTGAAAGGAACAATACAGTACGTACACATGTTATCACATCCTCTCATGATAGACACGAAGGCGGAAATTGAATTCTCATTCAAACGAACTGGCGTTACATCGGCGTAAGTTTCGTCTAGCGATAAGAGGACATTTATTGATTTTTGATCATTATTGGTGAGTTCTAACATTTTCGGGAGGTGTCTGTAGCTATCCGGGCCTGCTACAAGGTCGACCATATTATTTTTTTCCAAGACTTTTTCTTTCAACCTTTCGGCCATACACCCTAGAATGCCTATTTTGAGACTCGGCCTGTCTTTTCGCCTAGTTCTTTGGATGCCTTTGATGAAGTTCAATCTGCCCCAAATTTTTTCTTCTGCACTATCTCTTATGGAACATGTCACTATCAGAATAACGTCTGCTTCAGTTATATTTGTTGTGCGTTCAAACTGGCTTTCTTTCAGTATAGCCCAAACGATTTCAGTATCATTTACATTCATTTGACAACCATATACATCGAAGTAAACCTTTCTCTTGAACCCAGATACTTCATGTATGTAGGGAATAGTTTCATTGGATTGAGTGAGGTTAGATGACTCGATATCATGATTTTTCAGGAAGGTTTCCAAACTTGGGCCACTGATGAGTTTATCTTTGAATGTTGGTTTGAAGGGGTCACTTGCCCCATTGTTTTGGTTTGCAACTCCCGAAAATTCGTATTTTATTGTGCTGGCTCCATACAACACACGTTTAATTGGTTTGTTATTCAATAGATAGGTCATATATTTCGGCAAATGTACGTTCATTTTATACAGATAGTCATAAAAAATCATTCATTTCAATATTTTGTCTTTTTGATGATAATTACAGAACTAACCTAAATTGTAAAATTCGCAACTGCCGTAAAGGTGGCGACATCTACTACTGTATCTCAAAGTAGCGAGATGGTGATCATCGACGTTTTAAATGATTTATAGGGCCAAAAGTTTCTATACCACAAATCTACTACTAATAGGGAACACGATTTTTCTTTTCATTAATTCGGCCCTCAAAAATTACATTTTGTGAAAATAATTTCTAAAATCTCAAAATTTTGTCGAAATTTTTAAATTTAAAGGTGCTCCTCAATTCAAACTTGATTTGACCTTCACTTGAATAACGTCCTCCAAACAGGAATATTGACAATACTATTTCTTACAACCCAAACATAAATTCAACCTGGATTTTGATGTAATGTTTCAGAAACACTATGATAATATAGTATATTAAAGTATAAGTGGATAAAAAGGGCTTTAAAACACGCGCGATTTTTCGAGCACGACGGCGCAGCCGGAGTGCTCGAAATAGAGCAAGTGTTTTTAAGACCAGTTATCCACGAATACTTTACGTTATTTTTTTTTATTGGTGCATTTTGAAATCATATATACTGGTATTATTACTACAAAAAATAGAAATGAGAACTAATAATGCAAGAAGGTTGAATTCCTGATGTGACATCAGCTAGTATACCTTTCGTTGTCATGGAAATGAGAAAAACATTCATTTGCAATTTGTTACCAAAGATCAATATTTGTTGTCACCAGAGCTCAAAAATGAATGATTCTAATATCGATTTTTTGAATAGTGAGGCAGAATCGCGGTTAATACCGCGAAAATCCAGTGATATATATAAAAAAGAATATGAAAAGTTCATCAAATGGATGGAGGAGCACATATAAATGAACGAATTGTGAGTAATATTTTATTTAACGTTACAAGGTACTCCTGTCAGATCAATAATCAAAAATTTGTCATTTAGACCTCACGTTTCTCGATTTGTTGATGTTGTCATGGTTACCTTTAAAAAACGCGCGTTTTTTAAAGTTCGATTTAAACACGCTGAGGCGTGCTTTAAATGGGTAAAAAAAGGCACCAATAAAAAAAAAATATTAATACAATACAACATATAAACGAAAACAGATGAAATTATAGTTGACACTTCGAAGCAACTAGTGGTAAAATAGTGAACTGTGTGAAGTAACGATGCATACGTAAACCATAGAAATATAATATACTGACTAGAACGCGACTTCATAAGCATATTACATGCGTGCGACGAAGATAATCAACTGAACGTATGACGGTAGTATTTATATCATCTATTTGTAAACATAACGGCGTTGTCGGTTGGCACTTATAAGCGTTGCCAAATCATTCCAATTTTCTTTAATTCCTTTGTGTTCGGTTTGGATGTGTCTTTGTACTTTGTTGTCTTTTTTGTTATAGTGATTATAGTGGATAAATTGAAAACTGTTATATATAATGAAGTGTTACATTAGTTTGTAGTAGTAGGTAATGATATGTGGCCATGCTTATTTATACATATTGCCTTTTCAATGTGTCCATAAAGTAACGCATACATTCATTATTAGCTGAATGAACAATATCATTAAAAATTCCCGAAACAGGTCGATTTTTTATTTTAATTTACTGTTTTTTTAAATAATAATCCAATTCAGGGTGATCTACCTTCGAGAGATGACGTCATCAGCGGTGGTTTTATTAAATGAACACCCTCTTTTTTTTATTTATGAGTTAACTTGCCGATTCCAAATTGGTAGAGGGTGGGCAACAATACAAAAGGTGTTTTCAAAATTTTATTAGAAAGTTATGCGATACTGTATTTCACAAAAAACGAAATGAAGAATAAACGTATTAAGAATTATTATATGAAATTACGTAGTTATGCAGCTACTGGATACACTACCAAAGATGCATCAAAATGTTGCGGTGCGCCTTCTGCGGTCTAAATTATTGGCTATTTGAATATCAGGAAAAAGCTGGGTCAAATCAGGAATTAATGTATTTTGTAAGAAATCCAGGTGCCGACAAAATTACGTCTCGTCTTGTTGATTATTTTCATTAACTGTAGGTCTACCTTGGTTTGGTGCACCCCTCACGTGTCCTAATTCTCTGTATTTTCGCTCTATTCTGCTTACAGTAGATTGTGAAATAAGTTCACTATCTGGGTGCATTTCATGGAATAATCTGCATACCTCTTGTTGAGTCCGCATCATATCGCCAACACCAATCATAATTAAAATTTCAATCCTTTCCCTTTCAGATGAAGGCATTTTCAAAAAACAGTTTTGATATGATACATTTTGAAGCGTCAACAATACAGAATTAAACAAATGGCAAAAAATATTCTCAAACAATGAAAATATACGGTATAGTCGAGAGGCAAAGATCACTAAGATAAAAACTTTTTAACAAAAAATTAAACCGACGAAAAACGGAACTAAAAAGCAAAAAATAAAATAAATCTCCTTAGTCCTAATAACTAAGCATCTAAACTAATGTGAGTAACTAATTTTGAGTCGGCGCCAAACAAACAAGCTAGGTAAAGCGTAAAATGATGGCATCGGATGATCGATTTTTTCGAAGTAATTTAATGATCTTCGTTGATTATTCGTTTGGCGCCGACTCGAAATTAGTTACTTACATTAGTTTAGGAGCTTAGTTATCAAGACTAAGGAAGTTTATTTTATTTTTTGATTTTCATTTCCGTTTTTCGTCGGTTTAATTTTTTTGTTAAAAAGTTTTTATTTTTCAATTTGTTGTGGCTGAAATATACTAATTACTACCTACTTAACTTTTGAATAATTCCAAAATACTTACTTATACCCACCTCACTTCAACTAATAACAGTTAAATAATACGATTATCTACTTCAACTATTTATTGTTATATATTATAAATTATTTTTGATAGTTCTGGTAAGTTCATTTCATCACTTTGTATATAATTCCATCCTTCCATAGAATGTTATTATTGTGACGGATGTAGGAGAACAAAAATAATGACAATAGCGATCTGTCAATGTCAACTACATATGTGTGCCAATGTTCACAAGTGAAAAATCAATCATCCCCTATTTTTCTACCCATAGGGGTGGATTAATTCCTTCCGAACCCAAATATGATCAACTATGAGGTATATTCTAGGTAATAAAAAAAATCATCCAAATCGGAAAACCCAGTACAAAGTTATGCCGGATAGAATCGATTAACGGATCAAAATTCAGAGGGTGAACGATAAATATTTTCCATTTTGCTACCCTTAGGAGTGGATTTTTTTCGAATTCAAATGGGACTAACTTTGGAGTATGCCCTATCCAATGAAAAGAGAATAATCGGAATCGGACTCCTCTGTAAAAAGTTATGCGTGATCATACATAAAAAAAATATACGCGTCGACTAGAGAACCTCCTTTTTGGTTTCGTCGGCTGAAAAATGGATATATACAATATAAACAATGGCACCACATCAAATGTGACCTTATGACTTACTCATTTTCAAATATTGATGTAATAGTGCAATGAAAATCTTGATAGAAATACCTATTCAATTATAAGGATATGTAAAACATGTCTCATATATCTTCATATAATAGATGGGTGGAAGGGTGAACATTTTTTACACAGGTATATAACATTTATATTCACAATTCTCTGTACCTTTGATGCATCATCTATTTAAAAAAAAACGTTTTATGATGATATACCCTATTTTCCATTACAAGCAATGCCACTGGAATTGTTCCGCTACTGCGAGGAGGACATAAACAACAATGGCGGCCACCATGCATGGGACATTTCGCGCAGCTTGAAACGCATTCTAGTCAGTATATTATAATTACATTTCTATGACGTAAACGTGTACGCCTAATTGGTGTTTTCAATTGCGAATTATAAAAAAACATTAAACATTTTTTTCAATTTCTAAGTTTGTTGCTGAGCTTTCTAGTTGGTAATCTTTATGGCAAATCAAAATATAGAAAAGGGTCATATCTGTATTCCCTAATATTAAAGTGTGTTCTCACCGTGATGAGGCTATGTATTTACTTGCGGTACATATTCATGTTCTTTGAATTCTATTAGTTTATTTAAATCTCACGAAATCTGTCAGAAATAATATTTTTGTATAAAGCCAAACTAAATGAGTTGAAAGTTGGAAAATTTAAATCATTTTTATATTACAATATTGTGATTGTTACTTTTCCTTTTTAAATAGTATATTAAAGTATAAGTGGATAAAAAGGGCTTTAAAACACGCGCGATTTTTCGAGCACGACGGCGCAGCCGGAGTGCTCGAAATAGAGCAAGTGTTTTTAAGACCAGTTATCCACGAATACTTTACGTTATTTTTTTTTATTGGTGCACTTTGAAATCATATATACTGGTATTATTACTACAAAAAATAGATATAAGAACTAATAATGCAAGAAGGTTGAATTCGTGATGTGACATCAGTATACCTTTCGTTGTCATGGAAATGAGAAAATTTGTTACCAAAGATCAATATTTGTTGTCACCAGAGCTCAAAAATGAATTATTCTAATATCGATTTTTTGAATAGTGAGGCAGAATCGCGGTTAATACCGCGAAAATCCAGTGATATATATAAAAAAGAATATGAAAAGTTCATCAAATAGATGGAGGAGCACATATAAATGAACGAATCGTGAGTAATATTTTATTTGACGTTACAAGGTGTCAGTCAGATCAATAATCACAAATTTGTCATTTAGACTCCACGTTTCTCGATTTGTTGATGTTGTCATGGTTACCTTTAAAAAACGCGCGTTTTTTAAAGTTCGATTTAAACACGCTGGGGCGTGCTTTAAATGGGTAAAAAGGGGCAGCAATAAAAAAAAAGTCTATTTTGATGGGAAATTCGTTTATTTTTCCATAATAGGGGAGTTCCACACAAATTACCAATTTCCCATAAAAAAACGTAAAAAACTTCTGCCTCTACAAAATTGTAATAATGTAATCAGGGTTGTATAAAGAATAACAAATTGAATATGCTGGATCATTTATTTTTACTCCAAAGTGTTTATATTTTTTGTATATCAATAGGGAATTTTGCGTCAATATCTCGAGTGTTGGTGCCTGTCCCAATCTGATTCATGTCACAATCAGTGTTGCCAACAGCTCTTGGCAAAATTACTGGCTAAAAATGGTTCCATTCCTGGCAATTACTGGCAACTTTTCTCAAAACTATCTAAAATCTTCAAAAATCGAATGGAGCCATACTAACAAATATTATTTTAACATATTTTATATTTAATAGGTTAATGAAAAATGCATCGTTTTTTTATTGAAGAAATTTTTTGAAATGTAGGTAACAAAAATGACTAAATTAATTATTTAAGTATAAACTTGAAAGTTTAAAACAAAAGAACTAACAAAATAAATAATATCATCAATAAACAATAAGAAACTTAAAATAAAATAGGTACTAGGTACCTACACAGCATATTGTAAAAAAATCAGTACTCTTTGTACTACGTTTTTGTCCATATTGAGCTATCAAGCATCTTATCTGAGGGTGTAAATGAATTTTAATATACCTCCTTTTGATGCTAAATGGAATCTCTAGTTGATAATATTGCAACTATAGTTACATTTATTAACCTATTTCTCAAACTTGTTTCAACATTATCAACTGAACAGTCTAGCGCTTGAGAATGGCAATACTAGCAACAAACTAATAACAACTTTAAATAAAAAAAAAAACTGAATAGCATTTTTTAAATTGAAAACTTTTGCTCAATGAATTACTTCCAAACAACTTCTCAACACGTATAATTCTTGTTTATCTACAATTTAATAAAATAAAAATCGTTTAAAACCATTTATTAATAATTTTTGCTCATATGTGCGCATATTTTGGTTCCAGAACATGGATAGTTCATCTTCTGAAAGTAAAATAGTATATTACACTATTATACTTAAGGGCAGACGGTTTTTCCTGCCCGTGTGGTATATACTATTTTTCTTTATAGCTGGTCGAAAGTACGTTTCTACTTACATTTTCAATTATTTATTGTGAACAATACACGTTCCAGCTGACAGCTCGTTGTTCGGTCATGTTTAACTTTTGCTCCTCGCTTCACTCCCTCTTTCGGATACTCACAAAGCTTAAATATTTTCTCCTGCTCTTCGTCTCTTTCTCACTTTCTTGCGTGTAATCCCATCTATCTCGGTGTACATGGAAAATATTTGCTCCCGCTTTACGGAGAACGTGGTCTGTCAATGTCACCGATGCATAAATGCAAGAATTTCTACTTTAAAATCTATGGAGAATGTACGTAGGTACTTTCGACCGA